>JBBPCS010062513.1:0-17427 GCA_037974645.1 Hollardia meadi
TTCTACTGACCAATGAGGGCTGTAGGCTCACTCAGTGGGCAGGTTTGGCACTGACCTGTGAAGACACGGGGGGTTGGTGGAGCCAGGCTCCCCTATCCACAGAACAAAAGACCATGCAGTCTCACAAAGTTCAGTTTGGTTCACACCATAAAATACCTTCAGTTATGGATCCCAACAACATATATCCTCAAGGTCAAAAAACATGCTGATGCATTTCCTTCCTCTTAAAACATTTTCAAAGCACATTTTTTAAATATTTCAACTTACTTTGTCACAGCGATGGGTGATATTTTGGTTCCATTTTTATTAGGGATGTACGATATGAATTTTTTTCAGCTGATACCCATAATGACCTGCTTCTCATGGCTGATTCTTGCATTTTTAAAAAGAAGTTCATAACCTGTAGTTTATGCACACCTGAGGTGTGTTTGGCTCTCTAGTCTACACTGCGTGGCCCTAGCCAGCTACGGCAGTTTAACATCATGAGTGCCACTTCCTCTGTGTTTATTGGCAGATCGCAAACCATATTTAAAGGTGCATACCACCACTCATTATATTGGAGTGTGTAGGTGCTATATGCTGAAGTCACTGAAAGAAACATACTTACAACCAATAAATCGGTAGTAATATAAATTTTGCCATTATTGGGTCAATAATTTATATACATTGCGCATCCCTAATTTTTATTCTCAAGAGTAATATAAGCCAGCCAAGGGGAAGTCACAAAGGGAAGAGAGAGAGCCGAGAGAAACCTTCCATTGAGACTGTGATGGACAATGAATGATAGCCCACAACCCTGATGTATTTTGGTTTAGTTTCTGTCTGCATCTATTCGTTAACCTAAATGAACTGAGCTCACTGCCTGGTTGTTAAAATGAGAGGAGCAATGGTGTAGGGCAGGCCCAGCCATTCAGTCCAGTGGACGACAAACCTGGAAACCACCTGTGGCAGGTAAGGCCTGCATCCTTTTCTTGTGTGGAAGCCGAGGCATCATGTTGTGGACCGTTAGTTGAGACAGCCATGAAGCTCATGGAGACCACCTGCACATTACAGAGGTAACTAAATCTATCAAAGAGGAAATTCCCTTCAGAGTAGGGATGGGCATGAAAACTCGTTTTGGACGTCAGTATTCATTCAACAGATCACTATTCGAGTACTTGCGTCGTTGCAATAAATTAACACGTGTATACATATGTATGGATGTATGTATTAGCAACCTGATATGACATCAGTCTTGGACGTGTATTGTCTGCTTACACTGGAGGAAGGTTACTAACCATGCACTCAACTTCATTTATGGCTCAAAAATGTCAACAATAGTAACTGTAAGCTACTAGGAACATTGTAGAATTAGTGTAAAGAACAGCTACACTGACATGAAAAGTCAGTCAGTGTCTACATCACATTCAAGGAATAATGAACATGTACACCAAATAGAGGGCAATCTAGCCAGCAATTGTTGAGATATGCTGTGAACCAAAATGGAAATAAGCATTGTATTCTAATAGGACAATCATTTGTAAATTTTTTACTACCTACTCTCTGTATTTAACAAAAGAGTGGTGAACAGTTGGTCCTTGGCACAATTGTATATACATAATTACTCTAATCGCCTCTTCTCTGGAATCAGAAATAGAAAAGGAAAGAAGAGATGATCAAAGTCCAAACTCAAAGTTTTTATATTCGTGGCTCAGTTTAAATGCAGCAGCTTCTCCTGATTAAAAATGTTCTGCTGTTGCCAAGGCTTGAAATGCACTTTCTAATCTTTTTATAACCAACTCCTCCCCCCAATCGCTCATATTTTGCGTCACGATCGGGGTGTGTGCATTGAAGCGTACACGCACCCTCCCAAAATCACACTTATCCGCCTGCCAGATTAGGTCAAATGTGCACTGCATAAAACCCAGGAGAGGATTACCATCGGGCATCGTTATGGGCTCACAGCCTCAGAGCTTTCCCTGAGAAAAGGCCCCAACACTGCTAAATATTACGCCAGGGAGAGGATTACTCTGTGTTTGTGTGTGTTCTGAAAGATACAGCCTGAAGAGCCTAAAGACAAAGAACTTGCTCATTAATCACAGAGACACAGATATTTTCTCTCTCTCTCTCTCACTCACTCACTCACACACACACACACACACACACACACACACACACACACACACACACTTACCCTGCCTCTCCTGTGAGAGCTCAGGAGGTGTTTGTCAGAGTTAGAAAGATCACTGTCTTCATATTAAAGCCATCCATCTTCACTAACTTCGGATTTTATTGGGGATCTGTATGTTTGTAATCTCCTGCATCCCTTACAGGAGAGGCAGTCCAAGCTGCAGAGACAATTCTGTACAGGCAGCGATACTGATGATTGTCATGAATGTGCTCACACAAGCACACACACACACGTTTGGAGACTCACCATAACCATAACTATAACCACCAGTTGCCTAACCCTAACCCTAAACCAAGTCTTCACACTAAAACTTAATGATTTATATTATGGGGATGTGTGTATTGTCCCCACAAAGAAGGCGAGTCCCCATAATGTGAGAATAAAATGCGTCAACACACACAGAAAATGTCTAAAAATGGTATCTATATATTCCAAACCGACTGAGAGTTAAAGAGCCTGCAGTGGAAAATAAACCTATTTTCAACTGACTCAACATAGCCCATATGTGTATTTCTAACTTGAAACAGAAACTATAAGAATCACTTGCTACAAATGAATAAATATTCCACAGATTTGGGCTTTCAGTGATGACATTATAGAACAGTCCTCTCCTAATCTAGTGGATTATTTTATCTGACCTACATTCATACATTTTTAAAATGGGATACTATTGGAGACATTTAAACCATGTAAAATACTTGCTTCAGTATATTTTTTTTTAGCCCATAACAGACGGAAGGTAACTGGTAACAATGCTATCGCAACAGTCAAACTGTCAGTTTACAATTCAGTTGCCAAGCCTCTCCTCCCTCCTACACTTACTTATACATACAGTATATCTTGTCATCAGAGCTGCAATTCTGCGCCTGATCCTGCCTCCCATTCGCCAGTTAGCACTCACTCTCTGCCAGATCATCTGCCTTTGGAGCCTTTATTCTGTTCTGCCTGCGCCTGCTAGTATGACCTCCTGACTCCCTGCTGACTACTGTCTGCTTGGATTTGTGAAGGTCTGAAACCCTTCAGCTTGAGCTTGATTTTTGGGTTAGACATCTGTAAACAGTTGTTACAGGTGGTGAAAGACTCCTGACTCTCTAGAGAAACAGGAGATTTTGTAAGATCTCAGACTCAAAACTGTATTTTTTTTTCAGTGTTTGTCCTCATCACTTAATGAAGAATGAGACTAATTAGCCAAAGAGCTTGGCATGCTCCTTTAAGATGAATAGATTCTTTGATAGAGAGTGGGAGAGTTAAAACGAGTGTGGGTGAGAGGAGAAGGTTTCCAGTGAGTGGGCTGCTTTGAGATTTTTCTAAACATCAGCCAAATGTGGTTTGACTTGTGTCTGTGTTTCTGCACTTAAAAAGGAACCAGTGTTTTCACAAAAATTTGATTCTGAAAATTTTTTTCATGTGTGGATAGTCTGGTCAGTCAACCCTCCTTTACAGCCTAGTAACTGCTTTACTGCTATCCACTCTCCAGCATACAAGTTTTTAGACTTATTTCCAACTTTCCAGACAGCCAGTTAGTTTCAGTTTATTTCAGTACGTAACAAAAATCAACTTGCAAAGACTGAAACTTGCTTGAGAAAGCTGACCTAAAGGTCAATAATAAGTTAAGGCAGGAGTGGCCAATGTGGTGATCAATGTTGTGATCGATCTTATAGACGTCCACAATCTACTTTTCAGGCGAACCATAGAGATTGGGTTAGAGGTGTTTTCTGTACAAACAATCAGGTAGGGAAGGCCTTTTTAAAGTAGCCAATATTGTTAGCGCTGTATGTGCATTATTCCCTCTCGTCAAGTAACTAGATATCCAACTAGGTGACTCCCTGACTGGGAGCTCCCAGTGAACACTAAACATGACCCGAGTGGGACTGAACACAGCATTCGACTACAGACCCGACGGCCAACGCAGGCCAGTCTGACCTACAGTTGAGTTTGGCTCCCGGCAAACTGGGGCTGAGTGGTTGGGTGATGGGTGGATGTCATGATATTACTGTTTGAAAATGGCTGGTTCTAGCTGACGTAAGAAAACTTCTGATCTTGTTTTCGTGGAATAAAACATGATCAGACTGATCAGATGATCCATTATAGACTTAATTAATGATTAAACTTCAACTTTTGTCCTGTGTTGTTGTAGTTGCTACCCTGAGGAAACAGAAAGCAATCACGTTGTCTTTGCAACAGCAGCGTCAACTCTAATACCAGGTGGAAATGCTCGGGAGGAAAGTCGCCTGTTTCCACTTTAAATATAGGAATACAGCAGTTATTGTGAGGGTCAAAATAAATGTTGGACAAAAAGAGGATAGCATTAGTAGCATTGAGTAGCATTATTCTAGGTAATGCATGGCCATTAGAGCAGAAAAGGTATGAAAGAGAATAAATACATTAGATAGGGAATGCTGGGAAAAGATCAAGAGATGGAGGGATGCAGTCGAAGAGGTTACTTGCTAATGAGTTCCGAGTGAGCGTCAAAGCGGAGACAGAGGGAGGAGGATCTCAGACTCACCTCATTTCTCTACACAGCTTTAAAAACAAAACACCTCTCACATCTCCCTGATGTCCTCATTATTGCCTGTCTGCTCCTGAGCCAGCAGGATATCGCCTCACATTTCAGGGAAATGTAGAGTTGGCTGTCAAGGCAAGCAGGGTAAGGAGTAATGCAGCATGTCTGAGAGGTGAGGAGGGAAATAGGGAAATGAGGCAAATAAATGTGGGAGGAATGCAGGGGGGAAAGACTACTACATAATGCATGTTGGAGGGAGAGGACAGTGAGGAGCCAAGGTTTCATTATTTCCACCTGTTGTTCTCATCATTGTGTCGGGGAAATCCCTGATGTCATCTTAAATGTTTTTCAACAGCTCCAAAAACTGAAGAACACTCAAAGCTCACGTCAACTTTCAGAGACTTGAGGATTGCAGCTTGCCTACAATGTATTGTTATTGTTCCTCATTCACTGCACCATGAGGCTAAGGATCTCCAGACCTGGTCAGCATGGCACAGTCCAGGGTAAGAGCGTGGTGCACTTCATGTTACCAAACAGGTAGCAGGAAAGCATGACCATCTGCCTATTCACAAACCAGCCGGCCACATCTGACTGCTGGCATTCCGCCATGACAGCCTTCCTGCCAAGATCCTGGTATGATTTACAGGATGGTCGATGAGACTATGACTTAAGAGCAGAACAGACGCTGCTAAATAAACAGGGACCAGAGTCTTCAAGTCACAGGGAGTCAGCACTTACAAACTATCAAACACATTAGGAGGGTTACAAGTTCTCTTGAGGTGTTCAAAGACCGTTCTACAGATCGTATCAGAGCAAATCAAGCATATTTTAATGGACTGGTATCACCTAAACTTAGCCCGAACAAATGCTGACTTTTCTTTACTGTACTCTACTTCTGTGTTGCCAAGATGCGGTCCTCTATGACAGTTGGGTCTATGGTGGGATCATTTTGCTGCATAAGCATTGAAAATTAGAGTGAGTGAATATGAAAAAGTATTTGGTTGCATCACTCCGATTCCAACACAAAGGTTGTTAAAATACACAGATTGAATAAACTCCAATGCTAATAAATCTGCCTCTTGCATTCTTTCTTTTTAGGAGAGAGTTGTGTCCCTGAAGGTAGCAGAGGAGCATGGTTGCGTCAGCCAGTCTCATTCATGGCGTCTTAGCCAAGGGCTCCTATAGGATAAATATCCAGCACTGCTCCGGCATCTGTACCAACGTCTGCATACTTTTGCTTTAATTTTGCTTCCGCTTTACAACACCTTACATGACTAACATGACTGTTAGTGATTGACACACACATTTATAGTCATTTCTTTAGTTGTTTATTTTATTACAATAAATATTTTAATTTACACTCATTCATTGTGTCCATTTCCAAATTTTCATGGCCTAGGAGCCATTTATTATCAACATTTATGTATATAGCAGCTTCTCAATTTTTAGCTGGCACTGAGTGTTACTTTCTCTAGTTAAAATTATAAACGTTGCCAGCAGGTAAAGACAGAAAGCTAATAGATGTTAAGATATAGAAAGACAAGAATTTAACCGTTGAGACTCGGTGTCGCCAGGTACCCGATATTAAAGAACTTGGATCGGTATCAGGGCCAAAAGCCTTGATTGGGATTCCCCTAGTTTTTTTTCATCATAGATCACTTTCAGAATATTTTCTGGATAGCTGCCCCGGGTAATATCTGATGTGCGGAGGGGGTTCATTATGATGGTTCATAAAATAATCGAATGCAAAAAATTGCCATATTGACAATTTTGGCCCACTTGAGGTACACAAAATACACTTGTTGACCTGCATAGGCATACCCCTCTCTGGATTCAGCTCTCTCAGCCTGCAGCTTTTTCTCACATATTTTAAAACAGTGTTTTTTGGGATAATTAGCCTGTGCCTGCATTATAAAAAACTGAGTAACCACATGACATACTGCCTGTTGTGTACCTTACTTGCTTAGATTAGCTACTGTAGAACAGCTCAATTCTTGCCTTTATAACGCCATTAAAATCAATATTTAGACCAGAAAATATTAACTCAGTCTCCACTTACCAGCTTTTCACAGGGTCTTCATCGGTGTATTTTGATTTGAAATTAGATGCAATTGACAGCTCTGGAAAAGAGCTAGCAATTGAGGTAGGATTTCTTTTTACTACTATTCATAATGTCAAGGATGAACTTCATGCTCGATGTCATTAGAGTCTCCCTGCTTGCGGTACAGAATGCAACATGATTACGGTTTTTGTAGGTGTAGTCCAAAGGAATTCTGGAAATGTAGGAAATAACAGAACTGAGTGTACATGAGGCTGATTAAGGTGAAATCAAAACAGCAAAGCTAAAAGCAAAATAGAGAAACTCTTATGACACCACCACTATATTACTTAATAGAAAAAAACTGCATAGGCAGTTACTTTGATCATGGGTGTCACTGTTTTTTGTCTAAATAAATCTTCTTAAGTGGAGCTCCACTGGATAAAATCCTATCCTCTGGGGTTTCACTGTCTAATGAGGATCTATCTGAGAGTTCCTGACATCGAGAATCTTGGGACTCCAATGACTGCTAATTAGGATCCAATCCAAATAGCCTCATTATGAGCGCTCATCTTCATGTCACATTAAACACATTTACATGAGATGCCTTACACAATTATATGTTGTAGGTGAAGGAGCAGGCCAGGCCTCCTGCTGACTGTATTAGCATACTAATGGTATGCAGGCTATATCTGGCTCTGGTTATTACTGCTGTGACCCAGCCATTAGCTCCTTTAAAAGCATCTAAGGGACTGAGAGGCCACAACATGCATGCACAAACACATCCATACAGTACATACACTCTATATATCCACTACACGTGACAAACAGGAATGTCAGGATTGCATGTGACAGTGAAGAGAGCTGCCAAAGCAGGTATCATTACTAAGCACTAACCTCCAGAGATGTATTTAGACAGAAACAGTGACACCCATGATCAAAGTAACTGCCTACACAGTTTTTCAGCAAGTGATATAGGAGTGAAGTCAGAAGAGTTTCTCTATTTTCTGATGAGTTGTTCCAATTTAGTTTTAGTATTCTGATTTTTCCTTAACAGGCGAGCAAGATTTCTGCATCCTACGGCAATTGTTACTGGAGCTTTTCTGTGATTTTAATCTTGTCGAAATCAGCCACTTTCATGGACCGTGTAATGACCTCCAGTGGGAACTGACATATTTACTTTTAAATATTGCACCATTTTCTGTGGGCTTCTTGTTGTTTTTCATAGAAAGACGTTGCACAAGACTTTGAATGGTTACACAGTTCTATGGTTAGAGTAGAGGCGTCTTTGCAGTAAACTTTGCATTTCAACTGTACTATACTTTGGGTAAATAATGATTCACAAACTGTGCAGCTGTGGACCATTTACCATATTTCAAGTGAAATAATTTATTCCAAAATGATAATGAAATGTTACATGAGGCCCATTTATTAAATACACCTAGCAGCTAAAACTAATGCAGTCTAATACAAAAGTGCTGCAATAAATTCTTCCTTCAAGGTTACACTGTTCAGTTTTTGTTGACGCAGTTTTAGAGAGCTGCTGGCTTAACTTCATGGTCATTTTGGAGGATGTAGAAGGTTGTAATTCAACAGAAACACAAATTACAGTCTCCACAATGACCATACAGATGTATCAATAGGTTTGTGAAGATAGAATTTGTTGCAGGACTGTTTTTACTACATTAGTTTTAGCTATTTAAACTTCAGACTGGAAACAGAAGACATTTCTTTTCCTATCCTATCACAGGATCAATGGGAGGTGAGAAAAGAGGCAGGCGATTTGCACATAGATCAGGAGGCTGGGTTTGTCCGAAAACAACAGTTTATGTGTGCAGCCTAAAGTCACCATATAGCTGCTTTCAAGGAAATTAAATCCCCATTTCATGCAGCATTTACACTCTAAAGAGATGTTTTATCCAGTGAGTTAATGACTTGCCGTAACAGGAAAAGGTGTAACAAAAAGCTCTGTGTCTTTGGGGTGAGTCAGTAAGCAATGCCAGCCAGCACATAAATTGACTGCTGCCATTGTGAATGTTATTACACCTTGTTTGACAAGTGAGTATGCCTGGTGGGAGAAAAGTCTATTGGTTGTTATCGTTCCATGTGTCCTGTGATAGCTGTTACTTAGCAGAAACTATATTTACATGACACAACTTGATTCCAATCATGCCTTTCAGTGGGTTTCTTCTTGCTTCTTCTAGTTTTCACTAAATTGGTGATGATGAAACCCAGAAAGCTCCCAGCAATTTTACCAGTAAAACTGGTAACAGCTTTAAGGGTCCAATAGTTTGTCCCAAGTAGAGACAATCTCCCCTGACACCACCAATTCAGTCCTCTGCTTGTGCATCCATGTGAATGGTTCACCATATTAAGGGCCATCCAAAATTAACTATCATCAAAAATGGTGAAAGTGGGCAATAAAACCCTCCAGAGATTCTGCACCAATGCCGTTTATCCTTACCCAAAAGGTAGTGCTGGATAACAAAGGAATCATATAAATTCCTGTCTTGTTCCCCATTCATGATGGGTATTGAACAACTGTGTGACTGATTTGTTACATCAATCGCATGATGTAAGCAGTTATAGATCTATATCATCTCATCATCTGTTTTTGTCATCAGCTGATTCGTATCAAATAATCAGTTGAGGAGTCTCTGAGTCAAATTCCATTTTTTCAGTTGAATCGCTGCACTTTTTTGCCACCATTATTTTAAACAGAACAAACACAAGATAAAAGCAGGGCAGGCTATAAACATCCACAAAGCAAGTCTTGCTTTAAAATCACCAAAGCACAAGACAAACTGTAAGTGATATAAGACACAGATGATGGAAAAAAGAGCAGTACGACTCCTTTAATGTTCTTTTAAAGACAAACAAGAAGACAAATGAAGGACTGCAGCTCAATCCATGCTTATCACTCTCTTAAAGAACATTAATTATAAAGAATCAAAGCAGAGACTCGTTAGATATGTACAGTAAGTGCACCCAGCGTGAGACCGAGAGTAAAGAGTATATTTGACAGGCAGAAGGAGATAATTCCTTGAGAGCAGCAATATGTACACGCTGCCTCCCCTGTTGCTAATTAGGAACATGGAGCAGATGCTCCACTGAGCAGAGAAAACTAATACATTCCTTATAACACCCCCCCTCTTCTCCATCTCCATTTCTATTGCGCTCCGTTTCTCCAAGCGTGTGATGACACACAGCACACAGCAAAATATTAAAGAGTACAAACACATTTATTCACACACACATATACACACACACACACACACACACACACACACACCTCTACACGCAGTAGATAATTAAGATTTAATGAAGCTGGAGCTCCTGCCTGACCAGGTGTTTGGAGGCAGAGTCACAGCACAGCCATTTAATATTAATAGAGGTAACTGCAGACAGCACTGCTATCTAACCATTCTGTCATTTGCTGAGCTGACAATAAAAGAACATTGCTCACATCAGACCACATTAATTACAGCCAAATTTAGTGTTGTGGCATTTTCAGTTTTTTTAATCCTTGATAGTAAAATCAGAAACAAGGCTGGGAGAGAGGAAAGACAATGCCAAGCGATAAAGATCCAGGCAGGTTTCAAAACCCAGATGTCAAGATGACATCATATGCCCTGTATATGTTCCATGAATTATCATTTATTGAGAGGAGAGTTAAGGTTTGGATTATTGGGGTGAGATGAACTATTTGTTCCAATTCCATAATGTTCAGGGACTGAGACAGGTTCAAACTAGAATTACTGCCTTGCAGTTGTATGACTCAACACACCAGTAAAGTTGCACTTTCCATCCATGTCTGTCCAGACTCATATAATATATGTAGTGACTGATAGAGAGCTTGGTCACATGGTGCAACGACAATCACCTGAAGCTCAATATCAGCAGAACCAAAGAGGTTGTGGTGGACTACAATGCTTCAAATATGGATGCTGCTGCTCTAAATTCTGAAACGTGGATTCTTCACACACATTTAACTCAGCAGCACAGAAGATCTGAACAATCAGCACAGTTTGTGTGAAATTGTGTCATAATTAGCGTATGAATTCTTGAGTCATGACTAAAAAGAATTTTCATAGGTCACAGTGAACTTTGACCTTTGACCTCTGACCATCAAAATCTAATCAGTTCATCATTGAGTCCAAGTGAATGTTTGTGCCAAATTTGAAGAATTTCCATCAAAAGATATCACGTTCAGAAGAATTAGACATATGTATGTACATACAGACAGACAACCCGAAAACATAATGCGTAAAGAGGTGGGTCAAAACCAAAGCAGCAGAGGCTGAAATACCCTGACTTTTCATTTCTACCATGGGTCAAGCTCCAAAAATGCTGACTCCTAGAGTATACTTTAATAATCTAACTCAAACCTTTGTAATTTCCAACCCAAAGAAAGGTGATATTCTCAGGCTTGACAAAGCTCATCCAGAGCCACAAAAGACATGTCAAGTAAAGTGACATTGAGGCATGAAATCAGTAGAGTTTGTCTTTGAATGCTATGTGATCCACTGGTATACTGCACATTTGATGGGGCATCACACTGTGAGGCATGTGGAGAAAAGAGGAGAGCACTACATATCCCTTCTACTGCTCAGGCCAAATAGCATGCATCCTAATGGCTATCTCCATAAGCTGCAATAGGATCCGATTGGAAAAATTTGCACTGTACTTATTACATTTATTAAACTTTTTAAGAAAATTTCTTTTCTTTTAAAATTTCTTTCCCATGTTCTTGTGTACTTCTTGTATTCCCAAAGTGTCCAAGTGGCATGTGATGAGTAGAATCAGTTTGGTACGACAACATTCCCATCTCTGTCATTTAGATACTCATTAAAGGCTTATCCTGTTTGAAGAAGGCACAACTAAATGAACACCCGGAATGTCTCCAAGGTTGTATTTTTTTTATATAATCAGGGATGATGGATTATGGAACAAGACTGAGCAGGAATTATCACCAAAAAACAACATGTGAGCTGTGCATGATCGCTACTGAGCTGTCAATCCACTCCAATGCGCAGTTCTTGGAACTATGTCCTTTCAACAGCACATCTCCTGAGCAGAAGGACAAACGGTCTGCTGAGTAAAATGAGACATTTAATACAGGAAAGTGCTTTCTGTGAGGATTGCCCAGAAGACAGTGATAATGCTAAGATGCAGATGTTTAGCAGGTATAGTGTTTACCACAGTTACAATCTTAGTCTAGTGTTAGCATGCAAACATTTGCTAATTAGCGCTAAACAAAAATACAACTGAAGCTGATGTTATTATTGAAATTGCCTGATCGTGACAGATGAAAGGTTAAGGGATCATCAAATCTCATGGTCATCCACTCAAGCTGATGGCAATTGTTGTTGTCTGGATATTGTTTTTTTTTTTTAGAGTGGACCAACGTGTCTTGGGTGATCTGATCAGAAGTGGACAGCTCTGAGTCCGTTAGTTCACACTTGGCATTAACATGCGTCTCGAGAGACCACTTGTGACCAGATCTCACTTCCCTGCTTTGTATGCAAATAAACACTGGGACAAAAGAACACAATGGTTTTTTGGGGGTTTTTTTTTTTACAAAAGAACGAAATAACAAGGCCCAAATAACTGACAAAATGATAAGAATTTGTCATTAACAGCATTTCACAAAGTTTGTTGTGCAATGTTTTAATATAGTCTGGGGACACAAAAGCAGCCTGTTTTGGTTACCGTTTACTGTATATGTAAAACTTGACATGTTTACTATCAACAAAATGTTATCTTCTTTCATAAATTTTGTATAAATGGTAAAATCCATTGAAACAGTGTGTTCCAACACCCAGCTGCTAAATGCTGATGTTAGATGCAATTAAGACACTGAGTAGCTGACAGGTCTGTACACAAACACAGCGGCAAGAAACAATTTAATGTATTGCATTTAAAAGAAGGCACGCATGATTAAGAATTTGTTGCACTCATTGCAACAAATTGCATGATTTGTTCAGTGCATACTGCGGTTACTAGTTCAATAGTGAGAACAGTTGAAACAGACAGTGTTCACAAACATCTGCTCCTGATCTTGGCAGGTATGAGAGCCAGTTTCATGTGTGCTGTTTTGCAGAGGCAAACAGTTGAGTAGGCGGTCTTTCAATGTGGCTAAAAGAATGTGGCTAAATGCAGCCCAGACCACCTCCGAACGTGGTTTGAGTGACTGGACCAAAATTAATCCTCAATGCATCTTGGGTCAATAACACCTGTACTTAGAGCCAAGACACAGGTGTGAACAGGGCCTTAGTCCATGCATCACAGAGGACTCAAAACCATCACACCACTGTGTTCTTTCATGGATCAATACAGGGTGACAAAATAGTAACTCAGTGACCCAGAAAAGACCGCACCCTTCACAGGGGGATGTTTACTGGCATATTTCTTTAACATGAATACACTGTGGCTTTATACTGTTGCTGGTATACTGACAGTTTTGGGAAGCTTGCAGATGAAATTGTCGCTTTGCCTTCAAGCATGACTGCAGGGCATTCAGTGCTAACAGCCTTCGTGTTACTGATGGACAAGTGATGCTGCAGCATGCATAAGCAGTGTGGTGTCTGAGCAACCAACCCCAGGTAATTGGATTTGGATTAAACCATGCGAGCATTTTAATCCAACTGGGGAAAGTGATTTTTGTGTGTTTGCTTCTGGAGGAGATGTTCGATGTTTGTTCTTTGTGTCACACAGCACTGGTTTTAGGTTATCCTTTTCTGCCTGCACAATAAATATAACAAGCACTACATTGCCTTTTGTGTGCTCACAGCATTTCATCCTTAATTGGCTTGTGAATGAATCAAATATTTGCCTGTGTGCGGTGCCATGTCTATATTCACAGCAGTTGGCCTCTATTTTAGAGTAAAGCTTGGAGGATCTGTGCACACAAGCAGTATATGAATTAACTTTCATTTTCCATGATTAAAAAAAAAATGGAGCCAAGTCTGCATGAACTTGGTTTCACGTCACATTTTCATTCAGTGGGAAATAATCACCAAAACAACAATCACCTCTGTCACCACTGTCCTTGATTTACTCAGGAAAAGTCCCAGTCAGATCAACATGTCTTTAATATGTCACAAGCTGACATCAAATCAGGAAATAATGAATACAATTACAAGAAGAGCCATTGGAAAAGGTTTGTCTGTTAGTGCATCTAAACGTTGTCTGAAAGTATTGGATGGGATAACGACTATTAACCCGTCAGATGACAGATTGATCAATCTGAATTTTGGAACATAAAACCACAAATGTAACAAACTACTCAGTCCAGCACTAGGCATGGGCCCTTGCTTCTGACCCGAGTGATTGTGACACGTTACTGCTGCTGTAGCTCTCCACCTGTTCTACCGGCAAAAGAGCTTGGTATGGAGAATGAGCAGGTGAAGCAGTCACACTCGTACTGGACAATGGGTCCTCTGTTTTTTTTTTGCTATTTTGGTTGCTTTGGGGATTTTTTGAAAACAAAAAAGCTTCTGTTTTCCCTGTTAAAGTTACTGCATGTTGCTGTTGGTACAAATTTACTCTTCCTGTGTTGCCCTCTAGCATTTTGGGGGCCCTTCATTTCTTAGCCCTTCACACCTTAATACATGTGTGGAGAGGGATCTTTAACAAGACTTTTGGTAAATGGTAAATGGCCTGTATTTATATAGCGCCTTTCTAGTCAGCTTGACCACTCAAAGCGTTTTACACTACAAGTAGGCATTCACCCATTCACAGGTTGTTCAACAATGGAGACTCCCGTGATCCAATGCGACTTAACTCTTTTGTTTTGTTTTTATAGAGAGTGACCCCTAGTGGCAGAAACTAAAGAGGTATATTCGTATTGTTTAGCATGTTTACCATCTTAGTTCAGTGTGTTCGCATGCTAATATTAGCGTGTCAGCATGGTAGCTTGGGCTGATGAGAAGGTATTTGCAGATATTTGGACATAAACCAAAGTATATGGCAAATTGAAATACTGACCTGGTGATGGCGCTAGACGAAAAGTCAGGGAATCACCAAAGCCACAATTTAGTAGGAGAGGAATATGAAAGTTTCTACAAAATCGTGTCACTCAGAACCACGAATGTCAGTCTGGTGGTACTTTTAATTCAAACTGTTGTTCCCGTGGGCCCATGAATTTTGACTTACAGACAAATTACTGCTCCGATGTTAAGTACTTGCTCAATAGTTTTGTTGCTGATGAGCAATTGTAGCCTGTTCATCCCTTATTCTTCCTGACATATTTCCAGACCTCTTTATCTCTGACAGATATCTAAACTGTCTCTCTGTCTGGTTAGCCTTTTCAGAGGATCCACTGGCAGATGTTGAGGTTTAATTAAGGCTTTAATTAAATCAGCAGCAGTTTAATCCTCTCTGGTTACCAAACAGGGAGATGGACTGGGATGGCCTGTCTGTAATGCTGGCAACATCCCATAATGCCTCCTTGTAGCAAATCCAAGAACAGCACTAAGACACACTGTATTACTACCCTCCCTTACACTGATAAATTCAACTATGCTGTCATATTTAAACCAATTTCAATTGTATATTTGTTCTTGCCAAAAAAAATGTCTGTCTTGAGGCTTGCCTTCATATCCAACAGCAACCACAAACATTCACACAATGACAAGCCACCTCATCCTGGGTCTCCTGGTGAATAATGCAGAGGAAAACTGGGCATTCGATGTTTCTGAGGAAAAGAGGATACATATTATGTCCTTTGAATAACTAGATTAAGATCATACTGTGATGAAAGTCTGAATTGGATCCCAGTGATCTCACAGAACTTCAGATCATGTCTGGAAGGATGCGTCATATTATTCTGTTCTTCCTGTTATTATTTTGTTTACAAATATCTATTTGCTGCAAAACCCAGCACTGTTCCTGGGAACTTGACGTACTCCACAGACAACTGACTCCATGGCACATTACACTTCCTGTTTAACTCATCCAAAGCATGTTGGCTTTGAAAAATTACAAAATTATTGAAAATGTGCTGTTTGTATTTCACTATTTATCTACACATTATGACAATACTAAAGCAGCATTGGTTCCTACAACCCCAATTCAAAAAAGTTGTGACGCTGTGTAAAACATAAACAAAACAGAATGTGATCATTTGCTAATCCTTTTTGATGTATATTCTATTGAAAACAATATATTTAACGTTTGACCTCATTAACTTCATTGATTTTTGTAAATATATGCTTATTGTGAATTTGATGGCAGCAACACATTTCAAACAAGTTGGGACAGGGGCAAACAAACACTGGGAAAGTTGTGGAATGCTCAAAAACAGCTGTTTGGAACATTCCACAGGTAAATAGGTTCATTGATAACAGGTGATGGTATCATGATTGGGTATGAAAGGGGCTTCACAAGCACGGATGGGCTGAGGTTCACTTTGTCAAACACAGGCTTGTGTAACTAAGAGATAATGTGCTGCGAAAAAGTTTTTATTACACCTGCTTATTAAACAGCTACTTACTAAATAAATTATCTGATTTTATTGATTTAAAAATGGGTTTATTGCTTTCCCTAACATGGCTGAATTGTCCCCAGTAAAGAAAAGAAAAGGAGAACAAGAACACAGCAAGGAAGAAGCAAGTAAGCAAGATCTTGAAATACGTTAAAACTAATGTTAGAAAAAAACTTCCATCGTGTTTTTGGCTGATGGAGCAACAGAAAGTTGCACACGATTTTTGCCAGACGTTGTTGACGTTGTTACATACACCAGACTTTTTTCTATGGATATGAATAAATGTGGACCTCAAGAGTCTATAATCAGTACTGTGTCGACAGCAGTGGTCTGCTTTTCAGAAACAATGGACCTTAGACTGCAATTATTATTATTAAGTTTTACAAAGTTTTCCTGAGCCCATGTTATAATATAATTTATTACTTTATTACTATTGTTAAATACTCTCTTCTAATTGGCCAATGACGCCATTCTGTTTTTATTTCAACGTCTCAACTTTTTTTTAGAATTGTGGTAGTATATCCTTGCAACCCTGACCCTCCTTTGTTCAATTATATACTGATATTTATTGTGTGATAAAATATCTTTGGACATACAGACTAACTTGAAAGCTTGTTCAGCTTTCTTTTTAATAGAAAGCATCCGAGACCGTGTGCAGTACCACGGGGAGGAGCCAATTTATTCTGAAAATAACAATAAATGGTATTCTGTTAATAAATGGAGTGAAAAACAAGGTAAATGAAGGTTTTTGTCAGCTTTAATCCAGCTACAGTTTATCACTTGTGATGTAAAATTTTTTTGTTTTACTTTTACATTCATTTGAAAATACAGACTGTCTTGTGAACTGTTCTCTGCACATTTATCTGTAATCCATCCTGACATATCTGGCATAGTTATAATATCTTGGACCTCCATTAAAAAAATTTCTGTACTCAGTTCTGAGTTTGGCTGCACAACAAGAGTTCGCAATTAGGAACCTGCCAAAGAGGTTAATCCGGATGTAATCAAATGATTAGCTTGTATGTAAACGCACTAACAGAGATAGAGAAAATCGCCTCTGGCTGCCTGCTGGGCAGACACGCACACAAACAAATTATGAATTATTTTACATCTGTGTCTGCTCATGTCCGCACAGTGATCTCTTAGACAATCTGTCTGCGTGTGTGTGTGTGTGTGTGTGTGTGTGTGTGTGTGTGTGTGTGTGTGTGTGTGTGTGTGTGTGTGTGTGT
>JBBPCS010062534.1:0-17417 GCA_037974645.1 Hollardia meadi
ATAATTATTTTTGATAATTATTAATTATTTCTGATAGCCAAATTTAATCTATTAGTTGTCACCTTGTGTCCCAACACCATCAGCAATACACCATGTATTCTGTTAACGGAATAAACATCCAAATTAGACAAAATAAATCAAAAATCTCTCCAATTCAACAAAAATAAAAATCTTCTATAAAACATTACATTGTTGAGACAATCAGCTCTTTGATCAAGCAACAGCCGGGCGTTTCCCATCATGCCCTGAGTCTTGCAGTCGGTGGAGAGCAACTGCGGTGCTTGGCTCCAAAAACTGTGGCTGCCTCGATCTTGTGAGATTACGGCTGCCTACGTATACATGACATCAGCGCAAGTCTGGATCAAGTCAGACACAAATCTAAGTGGCATGCATTGTGTGCCGATCGCCGTTGATCGATTCTGCACAGAATGGCTCATCTCGAATGAGCCTAATGACTCAAAGCCACTGAGTGAGTTAGTTAGTTAAAGTTGAGTTAAAAGCAAGTATGTGCAAATTTAAGTTGAGGAACACACTAACGTGTCCATCTTCATGGGAAAACTAAAACTGATACAAACACACGACTTTCACCCTTTCGAGTTTGCGTCCCGTTTGAAACCAAGCATCACTTTTCCTAAACCTAACCACGTGATTTTTGTGCAAAAACTCAACTTAAAGTCACTGATGTTTTGTGCCTAAACTTAACCAAAGTAACATAGACCTTGAGCGTCAGGATAAGATGCGCGGGGCATGAGCCTTAGCATGTCGGCCAGAGACACTGAAGGGCTTAGTGTGTCGGCCGGTGCCACCAAAAGATACCTTGCACGTCTGGATAAGAAGCGAAGGGGGCATGACAAAAAGTCAATATGTGACGACCTGGGATGAGAACGGGTTGGGATCCTATTGCTTTTCTTGCTAAGACCCACCCTACACTGCCTCTCATTGGCTAGCATTTTTTTTTTTTTTTTGCCTTTGTCCTACTCTGCCTCTGATTGACTTACCCTGATATTGTTACCCTAACAGCAGCAACGAAAACAACCAATAACCGGAAGAGTAAGGCGGGACTCAGCAAGAAATGCAGTGGAATTCATAATTACATGTTGTGGATTGACATGATGCCACTGCTCTACTCTGACTGCTGCATCATCAACCCAACTTCAATAACTTTGAGTCAAAAACTGGAGCAACAACAAGTGTGTCCAAGATGTGTTCAGCACCAGTGTCCTCTCAA
This sequence comes from Hollardia meadi, assembly GCA_037974645.1. Classification (NCBI taxonomy): domain Eukaryota; kingdom Metazoa; phylum Chordata; class Actinopteri; order Tetraodontiformes; family Triacanthodidae; genus Hollardia; species Hollardia meadi. The sequence continues at coordinate 1,229 of JBBPCS010062534.1, forward strand.
AACATTTCCACTGTCTTTTTCTATCTGTGCAGTACTTTTCTGCAATGTGTTGTGTGTATTTGCAGCCCATTTCCTAAATTCTGCACGTCTTGTCAAATTGATGATGCTTTCTTAATTTACTTGTGTTTTGTCTATTTGCGGTTGTTTTCTTAAGTTGTCACGTTTGCCCTTGTCAACCTACATACTTTTGAAATTTACGATACAATACATAATATTTATGCGTGTAAATGTCTAAAAAAACCGACTAGACCTTTGTCATATATTTTATTGAGTTGTGTACTTACATTATCCAAAATTATTTCTATTTTATCTTATTGCTTACTTGATCCCATTGCTGTAAAAAAAAAAGACTCAGTTGGTTTTAATGCTGAAATACTATTTATTGCATATTGTTTCATGATCATGTCAGTTGGAGAGCTGCAGAGAAAGAACAATTACAGACAGATAAATGTTACCTTACATTATGGAATGTCAGGCTTTTCTGTGGGATGTTCAGTCAGATTCAGTGGCTTTGGGTATTAATTCTGTCCTCATTAACATTTGAGCAAATCGTCAGATGTTACTCAGACAGTGCCTCTGATGACTACAGAATATTAATGAAGATACGACACATATGGCTCACTGATGTACCATGATGTATGGATACACTGTATTTACTTGTCCCAAAAGAAATGCTTTTTTGAATAAATTTTGTGTGCAGGTTGTTGTTGATTTTTACAGATAAATAAGTTAAGTATACTTGTGACATAAAGGCAGGATTTTATGAGGGATTCCACCTTCTCTGCTTATTCAACATCATCCTCTTCTGGCTCCTCTTCGAAAACCTCATCTGCATCTTCGAGAGCCGCGTCTTCATCTTCTTCAGCCTTCAATTCATCTTCCTCAGTCACCACTTCATCTACGAGATCCTGCTCTTCATCTATGTCAGCCTGCACTTCATCTTCGAGAGCCTGCATTTCATTTAAGTCAGTCTTCAGTCCATCTTCCTCATCTCCATTATTGCCAATTTTGCCTAACTTTTCCAGGAAATGTATGTCCTCATCGGTCATACCCAACTCACGCATGGCATCCTCAAATTCATTAATCAGCTCCTCCTCTGTGGAAGCATCGATCTCGAACAATTCGTCTATAGCAGCATCAGAAATTGTGGGAGTTAGAAAGACATGTAATGCATCCACTAATAAAGGATAGGTACTCAAACTATTGTTCATTTACACAATGAACTTGTTCAGTTTTGTAATTCTACATGAAAATTATACGAGGCATTGACAACTTAACGTACATACAGAGTTATTACATCACAACACATAAGATACACCTGGTGCACATACAGTACCACATTACTTCAAATATAATGAAAACTACATACGACATTAGTTTTTAATCTAGTTACCTTCGTCAGCGTCTGGTCGTGCACTGATCACAGCCACAAAACCAAAGACCAGCAGCAAGATCTGGACCTTCATTTTCTGAAAGAAATCATAAGAACTTATCAAATGGTCTGTGATTAATTAGCAAATGATTCTGTTAGATCTGTGGGTTTAAAGAGTCAAATAAAGGTACTTACTTCACCTTCAGTTTCCAGTAGCTTTCAGGTACGAAGGACTTCAACTCGAATGCGGTATATTCTGACTTTGTAACTGATGACCTTTAAATATATGTTCTTTGAGCCAACATGTTTGTTCAGTGTCAAAGCTCATCCAATGAAACGTTTCCACATGTTTTGTTTTGTTAGTTGGTTTTTTTTTATTGACAAAAGATAAAAGGTAGGTAAATTCAGGTACATAAATGACATCAGCACATAAATAAACAAAATAGATATACAAAAGGAAAGAACACAAATACATGTAGAGAGATACATATACAAGTATAATCAAAATCAGACAGAGGTTTAAGGAAAAAAGTTTCATCGTAATTCAGAAATTTATTAGATTTTTTGTTATTTATAAGATTGAGGGATTTAAGCAACAAATTCAGTTCTTGCACAAAAGGTGAAAACTTTCAGAGATTTCAAGAATTTACGTATGTTTGTGAATATAGAATTTAGCATATAAAATACTGAAGTTAATAACAAATTCAAGAGCAACATTGTTTTGGTTATTATAATAACAAATAATGTCCTTGAGATTGAAAGAGAAGACAAAATTAGCAGCTTCAAAAAAGTGAGACTCAAGGTCTTTCCAGAATTTTTGGAATATTTCACAGTCAAAAAATAAGTGAGATATTGTTTCTATACTATGATTACAAAAGGTTCAAGAACTATCAATGTCCATAAACATAGCAGTAAGGCAGTTAGCACGGTATATTGAATGTAGAATTTTGAAATGTACTTCCTTAGCCTTGTTCGAAATACAGTATTTCTAAGTTAAAAGCTAAGCCCTTCTCCAGTTTATGTCCTCAAGCCTGGACCACCAAAAAAAACTTGGGAACGGTCTCATTCCTCCTTTGAAAAGCCTGGTGAATCTGCTTATTGTTATATTTTCTATCTGTTAGCTCAATTCCATCCAGCGTCAATACGGTTCTCATTGTATTAATCTGAACGTAACTTAAGTGGCTTTTCATAAGTTGAAGTAAACCATTTGCAATAGCACAAATTAAAGAGTTAAATTCTGTGAAAGGCATTGGAATGCTGTACACAGACATAAATTGGTCGTAAGATAGCATATTGCCAAACTCATCAAAAAGAGTATAAACAAGGTTTATATGTGTTTGGATTTGTTCCGGATACGTATGTCACAGTTGTTCCAAAGAAGGATTTTATGAGGTGAAAAATTGTGGACACAACTTCCACGCCAAAAGGTCTTGCTGATGGAATTTTGATAATTTGATCGGCAATCTGTCTGGCAAAAAGTTACATATCAAAAGAAAAGTAAGACCTCCAAATTTTATAAAAAAATGTAATTTAGGATGAAATACCAAATTGAATTGGGATTTTTGAGACATCTTTTTAACCAATTAACCTTTAAGGTATTAACAGTATCAATGAAATCCAGAATGAAACTTCAAGACCACACATTCTTTAAGTTTATATGATTTATTCTTCCAGATAATGTCTAAAAAAATTTGATTTACTTCTGTGGCTGTAGAATCATTTACAAATAAAGATAAAGAAGGATACACAAAACGTGGTAGGCCGTCTGCTTTGGAGAGGAGAACTCTACCTAGAATAGGTAAATCCCTTTGAAGCCAAATATTAAAAAATGTTCTTGGTCCTTTTTTTAGTCTGTTTGAGAAATTTAGGTGTTGCCTGTTGCACTGTCCTTTACCGGGATATTTCCAATTACAAGGTCATCACAATCATGCAGAGACAAAATTTCTGAGGCATTGGAGAATTGATTAATCAACTTAATAGAATTACATAAATGGTCCTTGTCCTTTAAAAAAAGAGTAGTGTCATCAGCTAATTGGGAAATTTTTAATTCCCTGCCAAAAATTGAGATTCCTTCAAATTGTCTGTCATTTACAATATTAATAGACAATAACTCTGTGACTAAGATAAATAGAAAGGGAGAAATAGGACAACCCTGCCTAACTCCTCTATTCATTTGAAATCTTTTAGAGGTATCAAAATTAATTTTAACAGAGCTATTAATATCTTTCTTCAATATATAATATCTTCAATAGCAATGTTAAAGTCACGCCCAATTAAAAGGAAGGCATTGGGGAACTTGTCTAATGATAATATTACCTGCTCTTCGAAAGTCTAAGCGAGTCTTCATTTTCTGATTTAATATTATACCTGTAAATATTAGTAATAATTATAAACATCTTGTTATTGTTATTCAATTACTTAAATGCCCCTTAACATCAATATCTGAGTGTAGTATAGTACCTGTAAAGTTATTTTTCAGTGTTCCTACTCCTGCTGAGCATCCAGGCCCCTGGGTCAGAAAATAACTAAATATTTTACTCAAAGTAAATGAAATGTTTATTACAAAGGGTTTTTTATTATATCTTGAGGTCGTCTTTGTAACATTAACAAAAAATAATACATGTAAAATATATTTATTTTTATATTTTAATTAACTTTTTTTGGCACTCTTAAATGTCCACCCTGTAAGCCAAATTATGAAGGAATTAAACCATAGTTTAAAAAAAAAAAAAGTTACGTGTGTAGAGCTTACTAACATAAGCCTGCTGTTTCACAGAGAAATGGCTAATTTGGTTTAAAAATCTCCACCATTAGGTATATCAACCCAACAGGGTGGAAAATCTATAACGAAATGGAAGGAAATGCATATAACTGCTGCTGACATTAACACATTCAATTGTCATTTCAAGTGGAAACAGACAATTTTTTAACCTTTCCCACCCAAATTTTCTAAGGTTAGCATCACTGTTGCAAAGACAACCAATTGCTAAAACAATACAATTCAAGTGCTACAGTGTCCCTTTGTATTCCTTTTCATTCACCAAGGCTCTACAGAACACTTCCTAGAGACTCACAATGAAATTCAACAAATTGTTAAAAACTTAAAAGTTAAAAACAAAATGAAATTAAAAACTTGTCAGTGAAGAAAGTGTCTACAGCATGTCTCTAAAAATGGGGTGAAACGTCATGACTGACAGCTGAGCCCTGCTAATGATTGGGTGTATGGGCAGGAACTCCATACTGCTGCCCCGCTGCCCAGTCACTACGGCGCAGACTCTGGCTCCGAATGACATCACCAGCACAAGATGGCAGCGCTCGTATCCGGGATATTTTGGCTTTCCTTTGAACAATGGGAGGAAGAGGAGACGCGTAGTCCATCTTTATTTATGAACAGTTGGAGCAGGAGCACTTTTATTAATAGGATGAGGTTTTGGTTTATACTTGTCTTTAATGGTCTGTACATTTAAATAGTGTTAGATGTTAATGTTAAGAGTCCTTTCCACCCTGTTAGCCCCATTTTCTAAATAATGTAACAACTATGTTAATTGTTTTACATGTTCTTATGTTAATTTGCAGCGTTTAAAAGGATTAAGAGCATACTTATGTTTTTTTGTGCAAATTCCTTTTATTATTTATCATTTTGGGTACATTGGGTGCAAAAATGTGACAGTTCTAAATGATGAACACACTTTCTACTTAAGGTTAAACATGCCATTTACTGATGTAATGTTAAAAACACAAAAAATGTTTGTTGTTTTTGTTGTTTTTCAAAATTAGCCGTAATAGTGAGGGGGAAAGAGAGATTTCTGTTCCCCATTGTGACCTCCAGAAATTAATGCCATTAGCTGTAGCCCTGTTTTAGTGGCTCTCAAGGCAGCCTCTTTTTCATCTTTAGTAGCATCTTTCTCAGACCCTTCATTTTTAGCAGCATCATTCTTTAGCTCTTCCACTGTGGCAGCATCAGAAACTGTGGGAATTAGAAATAGACATTTATAGATTTTTTCAAACAATGTACACAACAGACATGGGAGCACATGATAATATTGATAAGGTCATTTAGATATGTTAGCTATAAGAGGGGACTTTGTTACAGTAAGAGCCATTCAACATTCAGAGACGTACTGCAAATTATACATCTGCACTCAAACAAGAACATATATACAGTACTCATAAGGCTACAAGTGGTACATGCATGTATTCTTTCTCAAATAAAGAGATGTAAGTACCTACACACCTCAATATACTGTATGTTTAAGTATCGATTTGCATAGGAATGTATACCTCCCTTTGATGTAATACACACTCTGAAAAACGCAGGCCCATCAACACGCCACCTACGTAAGACAATTAAATCCAGCTAAGTTTTCCTGAGTTATTAAGGCATCACCCATTCCTAGTTCAGTTATGTAGGATTTTAAGGAAAAGGCAAAAAAGGGGTTGAAATGGGCTGTAATTGGCTATGAAGGAATCTATTCTGATATTTCTGCAGCATTCTGCAGTATTGAGCAATTCCAAAACACATGCCCCACTGTGGCGGGGTGTAGGTGGCACCTAATACAGGTAGGATCAGTGTTATGATAGAGTTCTGACAGTTTCTCCCTGGTGTAATGTAAACAATGCAGAACTTTAAATTGAATAAGGCGATGCCTAAGAGAGAGGTGTTATAAATGCGTTGTAAGGAGTGTTTCCATGCCTAATCAGTGAGCTGAATGTTTAAATCCTGCTCCCAGGATGATTTTGTCTCTTCAGCGGAGGTGAACTATCAGCTGAAATTAACTTGTATATTTTAGAAACATTTCCCTTATTAACTGCGTTCCAGTCCAAAATGGTGTCTAACATGCCCTTTTGCTTGACGTCAGGAAATGAGTAATGCACTCTGGCAAAACTGCGGGCATGGAGGTATCAAAAGAAATGTTTCAAATGAAGTAAAAGTGCCCTCCACGTATAGATCGCTGAAAAAAATCAGACCATTATTACTTTTGAAATGCTGCATCAGTCAGGGAGGTAGGAAAACTGTGGTTATGAGTCAAGGGCATATGGGTACATGTACTATTGGGTGCATGTAGATTAAAGTGTTTTCTGAATTGACGCCAAATTCTGAGCGAGCTTTTTATCACAGGATTACTGACATGTCCAATAGATCCCCAGGGTAGTGGAGAACTCAATATTGATAGTGGATAATGGAGAGACCACAGGTTTCCATGAGGGCCCAAGGGGGGTCACTTTTATTTTTGAACGCCATTACATTAATTTGGCTATGTTAGCTGACCAGTAATAAAACATAAAATTAGGTAGTCCAAGTCCTCCTTTTTCCCAAGGCATCTCCAAAAGGGCTATTTTTAAACTCAGCTTGGATCTGTTCCAAACAAATGCAGAAATGTGACTGTCAAGGTCACTAAACATAGATTTAGGCAAAAAGGGGGGAATCATTCGGAACAGATACAGGAAACTGGGCAAATTTAGACAATGAACTTTGAAGTTTTGTAATTCTACATAAAAGTTTCTTGAGGCACTGAATTTAATATGCACATACCACATTACCACATTCTAATATTATGAAAGCAACATACAACATCAGATTTTATCATCTAGTTACCTTCGGCTTGGACAGTATTGTCTGGTGCTGGTGCTGCACTGATCACAGTCACAAAACCAAAGACCAACAGCAAGATCTGGATCCTCATTTTCTGAAAAAAATCAGAAGAACTTACAAAAATACTATCAAATTGTCTGTGAGTATTTGGCAACTGATTCTGTTAGGTCTGTGAGTCTCTATGAAGAGTCAAATAAAGGTACTTTACTCACCTTCAGTTTGCAGGGGCTTTTCAGTTACGAACAACTTGGATGCAGTATGTTCTGACTTTCTAACTGATGCCCCATAAATATATTTTCTTTGAGCTAACATGTTTGTTCAGTGACAAAGTTAATTTATTTAAAAATGCCACATGATTTGTTTTGCTAACCTCCGAAACAATGCTCCAAGGCATATGATCCAGAGACACATTGTGATGCCAAGGATCACCTAAACGTACTTGCAGTACTGGAGTTTATTGTACAGCTGCTGTTTTTAATTGAGTACTCCTTTTTCTCAATCACACAATAATTTTAAGTGGAAATACAGACGTTTTCTTCCCCCACGCGTTTCCAAGAAGTATCAATGTTGGCTCAGCAGTCACCAAGTTAGTTAAATGGCTATTGCTAGCAGCTACTGCACAAAGCAAAAGCAACTGTGAGAATTCTAATTGGAAACAGAAACTCTGGTCTCAGTGCTGTGATAAAGGCAGAGTAAACACCCGCTTGTATTAATAAGTAGGGAGGTCTAGTTTCTTACTGGTTTAGTATAAAGAATGTCAGTTCTGAACTCTCTCAAGTCCTGGTTGGGGGAAACACATACTGTATGAAAGGGGGAACAGATTTCAACACAACATCAGAGTGCATATCATCCAGTGAATGCCTGACCATATGCTATTGTTTTACCTCGGTTTCTATCACTCTCATTCTTCTCCTTCTTTGCTTTCTCCATCAATGAAGTTCTTTTTCTTTTGCAGAGTAGAATTTCCACGGTTATTCCATTTGCTCCAATGTCAACCTTGGGATAGTGACCGAGGAAAACAAAGTCTTTCCCTGTTTTGGTTTTGCAATAGCAGACCGGCTTCCTTTGTGCCATTGAGGAAATTTTTTTGTCTATTTACTGCTGTAAAGTTTGTCCATTCATTTGTTATTAATCAAGTTCAATTGTTTACTTTTTTAAAACAATGATCTGGCCTGAAGTTGCTTTTTCCCTAATGTGTCAGTGAAAGAATAGTGAGAAGATCTGTATTTTTCCATCATGTGTATTCAGTGTTTTTCCATTGTTTGAAATATGATACAAAATGTTCACAGAAACTGGTTGAACTAGCTTCTCACTGCTTGTTGTTTGCTCAGAAATGTATCAAGTGCATGCCAACCAAATGAGCTCTGAAGCATAATAATGTAGAGGCATAAGAAACTGTGCAAGCAGGAATGTCTTTGACGTAAGCATATAAGGAACAATAAGACTCTAACGTATTTTGATAAGAAACTTTAGTTAGAAACATAGTTATGAAGGTCAGGAGATAATGGTGTCTGGTGAGGTTGATGTCATTTCCTAAGAACATCTGTGTGTGGACAGACCATGGTGGTACAACACAGGGAGGAGTAAGAAATGTGTATATAAGGATGAGCCTTTTTTCGGGTTCATTTGCTTTTTCGTACTCTGCTTTAAGAGTGCATACCCACTGTATGTCAGACTCCGAAGGCTCTCAAATTGTGTGGCTGAGAATCTGAACCAATCTGGCCCTGGTGAAGATTTTCTGCCACAATTTCTTTTAATCTTTTTTATTTTTTATCTGCACATTTGTTGTATCCGAGCACCAAGGCAATGAATAACCTCTTCTCTAAAGAATCTAAATTACTGTGAGAGTCTGGTATGATATTGTGTGCATGTGTAAGTCAAATTTAAATACTAACTCTAACTTCATGACAATGTAAGGATAGGAGGAGAATAGAGTTAGGGAGAATTGGGTGTGTGACTCCTGTGGATATCATCACTTCTCTCTGTGAAAGCAATTAGAGGAAGGTCTGAATGGGCAGGCAACTAAGTCCTGTGGAAACTGTGCAAGTAGAGCAAGGGGAATGTCTCAATGGGCAGGCAACGTACAGGTAAAGTATATGATATATACAGTATATGATGATAAATATCCTTTTAGGAGTTTTAAGAACTAGTGTTGGTACTGCTATTCAAGGACTACAGGTCTGTATGGGTAGGGTGCCTCCCAAGTTACCTGTGGTGGGGCTGTAGGGGAGCATGTGAGCGTCGGGTTGGCCCATTCTAGGCAGTGCTGGAGAGCGATGAATGTAGAGCTCTACATGTTGTAGACAACCTGGCCAGTAGAGCCGGGACTGGAAACTGCACTACACTGACCCAAGAAGGATGTCTCTCATCGGACCCTAGACCTACTAATGAGGTAACAGCAACTTTTTGGCTTGAACTTATTGCGAAGCTTATATATATTGCACAGTGTAATGGTTAAAGAAAAATGATACCACCCGCCTTTAGTCTGGTTTCCAATAACTCTCCCTTTCACTGTGCTATTCATGCTGCCAGCAGACAGGATATTTCTCTTTAAGGCTTTAAGGCACAAAGGAACCATGGCTGCCATTATAAAACCAAAACAGGAAGAGGCATTGTGCTCCCCATTCACTAACCCTTGAATAATAGTACAAATGCTTTAATTGAGGGACTTCCAAATATATTTTAGACCTGATCAGTTTTTGAAATCAAATTCAAGCGTTTAATCGATCCTTGGTGTCATAATGTGTCTCTACAGTGTAAGCAACTGTGCACTACATCATATATCCCTCTTCCATGTGTGATTCCTCTTACTACGAGAACTTTAGAGGGTTCAAAACTGACATTCTTTCTACTAGATCAGTAAGTAACAAGCCCTCCCTACTTATTAATACAACCAGGTGTTTACTCTGCCTTTATCATAGCACTGAGACCAGAGTGTCTGTCCAATTGGAATTATTACAGTTGCTTTTGCTTTGTACAGCAGCTGCTAGCAATAGCAATAGCAATGTAATAATTGTACAAATAAAAATTCTGTATGCACATGTTAGGTTGTCAATACCTTGTTTAATTTTCTTTTTAAGTTTAAGTTCTTTGTATAAATGAACGATTGTTTGAGTACCTGTCCTTTATTAATGGATGCATTACATGTCTTTCTAACTCCCATGGTTTCTGATGCTGCTACAGATGAAGGAGCTTGAGATCGATGCTTCCACAGAGGAGGAACAGGTAGAAGATTTCGAAAGTGCAGTGGAGGATTTTATACATAAGTTGGCTGTTTCCAATGAGGACGTGGAGGATTTCATAGATGAGTTGGACATTTCCAATGAGGATGTGGAAGCTGAGGAAGATGTAGTGGAGGCTAACATAGATGAAATGGAGGCTGACGAAGATGAAGTGGAGGCTGTCATAGATGAAGTGGAAGCTGACGAAGATGAAGCGGAGGCTGTCAAAGATGAAATGGAGGCTGTTGAAGATGCATTTGATGTTTCCGATGAGGACATGGAGGCTTTCATAGATGAGTTGGATGTTTCTGAAGATGACATGGAGGCTCTCATAAATGAGTTGAATGTTTCCGATGAGGACGTGGAAGCTGAAAATCTATTGGAGGCTGTCATAGATGAAATGGAGGCTGACAAAGATGAAGCAAAGGCTGTCAAAGATGAAATGGAGTCTGCCATTAATAAAAAAACGAGGGAATTGGCCACACCTGGCCATGAAACTGCTTGTCAGTCAATTGTCCAATTACTTTTGAGCCTCTGAAAATGGGGGACTATGTGTAAAAACGGCTTTAATTCCTAAAACGGTTAATGCAATACTTTTGTTAAACCCCTTGAATTAAAGCTGAAAGTGTACACTTCAATCGCATCATGATTGCTTCATGTCTAATCCATTGTGACGGTGTACAGAGGCAAAATTACAAAAATTGTGTCACTGTCCAAATATTTATGTACCTGACTGTGGGCCCACCACCTGCAGGGAAAAGCATTGAGGTTAGGTGCATTGCTAGCCAGGTGGTGGACAATGGCAGAGACCTAGGCATGCTTACACATGGTAGTGCAGACTGGTTCGAGGGACACTGAACATCACCTCTCTGGTGGGGAAGAAACCAGAGCTAGTGCCAGAGCGGTACCAACTAGATATAGTTGGGCTCACCTCTACACGTAGCACTGGTTTTGGAACTCCTGGAAAGGGGCTGGACTCTCTCCTTTTCTGGAGTTGTCCAAGGTGAGAGGTGCTGGGCGACTGTGTTGGAGTTTTCCCCAGGGAACAAGAGGGTTACCCTTATGCAACTACAAGTTGCTGGGGGGAAGGCTCTGACTGTTGTGTGTGCTAATGCACCAAACACCAGTTCAGAATACCCGGCCTTCTTGGAGTCTCTGGGTGCCGTCCTTGAAAGCCAAAGCGCTGTGTTAGTCATGGATTGTCCATAAAGAACACCATGCTGGAACATAAGGTGGTCCATAAGCATACTTGGTACCAGACAACCTTAGGCCAAAGGTCAATGATCAACTTTGTCGTCAGATCACCAGACCTGTGGTCGTATGTCTTGGAAACTCAGGTGAAGAGAGTAGCAGAGCTGTCAACTGATCACCACCTGGTGGTGAGATGGATCAGATAGCAGGAGAGGCTGCCAGACAGACCTGGAAAACCCAAACAAGAAGTGAGGGTGAACTGGAAATGTCAGGTGGATGCTCTCATCCTTCAGGTCTTCAACTCCCACCTCCAGAAGAATTTTTTGTGCATCCGGGGATGTTGGGGACATGGAGTCCGTGTGGGCCATGTTCATGTCATCCACTGTGGAGGGGGCTGCCAAGAGCTGTGGTGAGAAGGTCACTGGTGCTTGTCCTGGCAGCAACCTAAGAACCTGCTGGTGGACACCAGTGGTGAAGGAATCCGTCAAGCTGAAGAAGGAGGCCTTTCGGGCTCGGTTGGCCAGGGGGTCTCCTTGGCCAGGGGGTCTCCTGAAGAAGCAGCCAGGTACCAGGAGGCCAGAGGGGCTTCCCAGCTGCTGGGCAAAAGCGAAAGGAGAGTCTTTGGGATTAAACAACAGTACACTCTGCTCCACTAGGTTGCAAATTTGGATAAATATATTTATTCAGTTCCTTTTTATTGGCTTTCAACCTTTACGTGCATATCGTGGAAAAAATAGACTTGAGGTGTAAATAAACATTTACGCCCATGAGACACTGCTGACATGCGAGCCTGCACCGAGCTGGTGCAGACAGTTGCATAGATTAAAATGAGAATAAATGTGTTGCGTGAGCTTCTGCTTCTGACTCGCTTGTGGTCTTAGACACAGGATTGGGGGAGATCAAGTACCAGTCTCCTTTGGTTCTTTAAATTTTGTTTTTAATGATTTACTTTCTAGTTAATTTTTAGATTTAATGTTCCTCTATTGTGGCATAATATCAACATGACAAGTGTCCTGACTATTGGACAGTCAAAATGTAGCTTTTCACTTTGCTATTAGGATACTTTTTTCCAATGTTGTTTATCTTTGTGCCTTGAGGGTCAGGCATTTTAGCTGATGTGTTACTCAGAAAGCATTTTCCTTTAGGTCCCCCTAAGTAAGGGATGCTTACTATGTATATTTGGCCTGTGTTTGTATTTGCACTACAGTATATTTGAAAGTCAATTAGCAAACAATGCTCCAAGGCATTTGACACAGTGTGTGGCTACACACAATGCTTCATGTTTCAACTTTGCAAATGGGATTTATTGCTGGACCATTGTATTCAATTGCATTAAATTGGACAAGTGAACCTAATACACAAATATCTCTAACAAATACTTTTGCTGTAACCTCGTTTGGTGATAATGGTTGTAAATATCACTACTGACTATCGTCCAACTACCTACTGTACTATAGATAGAATATTTTATAGACGCTTGCATTCCCTTTAGCTGAGCTCTTTTAAGCAACCTAATAGCCAGAATAATTGTTGGCATTGTAAGTTTCTGCAAACCACCAGTATGTTGAATGTCTACATGAATAATAACTAATAATACATCACTTAATTTACTGTAAAATATCAATTAAATGCCAAGTCCAAATAAACACAGAGTCCTATTTACTGGACAGTTGTGTTTGACAAATAAACAAAGGTCCCAAATAGACGCTGTGTCTGGTTTTTATGGAAGTTCTTTGAATGTATAAATCCTATAAAAGCCCACCAAGTTGCCCACTTAAACTACTTCAAAGCTGCTCAAATTGCGCCTCCAAGTGATGAGAGGAGGAGACAGTGCTTAATTTGTAAACCAGAAGGTCCCAAAACACAGAGAGGGAGAAAAAAAAGTTACTGAACACATCATAAATCCACAGTGCCTGGAGCAAATTGGACAACGCCCAGGTGATATCTCTCTCTCTTTCTGACGTTTCCCTTCTGTCTGTGGATTACTTATTTAAGCCACAACTTGTATTTACACCCTGCAGAAGTTCAACAACATTAATAGAGTTGACTATGTGCCTTGAGGCGTCAAACATAGGAGTACATTTTTTATTTCATATAATGACTTACAACTGTGTAAAGAAAATCAGCTGTTGGGGAAATCCAGGATCTGGAAGCAGTCCTCGGTAAAGTGAACACAAAAAAAGCTGGGGCTGTACTGTTGAGTGGTAAAAATTAAGTTTAACCAATGATTCCTTGCTTTTTCTTTTGGAAGTCCACACAAAGGGAATTTGCCCTTGCAGTTAAAAACACATGGCAATACCTCTAACAAAACTCTTCCCAGTCAGGGTGTACCAAACTACAGCTCTGCCCAAGGGCCTGCCAGAGTAGCTGTGAGGTTTGCATTATGCAAAGTGACATAGTGATGAAAAAAGTCACGAAAGAAAGGCTAAACTATTCATGAGGTGTTTCAGGCACTTCAGGGGCAGTGCTTCCTGCGGGAGTAAGGAGCTCCCTTTGCCATGAACTTTGAGCTTTTCAACTTAGCAGACCTTGTACATGCACAAAGAGATATGTAACACACTAAAGGAAATGGAAAACCCCAAAATGCATTATATGCCCTCTTGTAAAGTTGCATTGTCTCTGAAGCACCTCAGCCCAGGGTGGTCGCAGCACCAGGGCCAACAACCTTACTGGTGAAATGGTTGCAATAGTTTTCACAGTCTTAGAACCATATTCAGATGGTAGTGAGAATGTTTTGGTTCTTATACAGTAGATATGCTTTCAAAATTTACAGTCACCGTGCCAATTCGAGACCAGCAGGCAGTAACAGTTTCTAACTCTTGCATGTGCCAACTCGAGGCACACACACAGATGCTAACTATTTTATTATATGATAAGAGATATGGACCTCAGTGCATCATGGGAAGTCCCTTGGCAGTCTAAGCCAATAGCAGCATAACTAGGGGCCGGCCTGAGCCAGCCCTAACTGTAAGATTTATCAAAAAGGAAAGTTTTAACCCTGCTCTTAAACGAAGAGAGGGTGTCTGCCCCCCGAACCGAGACTAGATGTTTCCACAGGAAAGGAGCTTGATAACTGAAGGCTCTGGCTCCCATTTTACTTTTGGAGACTCTAGGGACCAAAAGTAACCCTGCATCCTGAGAGTGTAGAGATCTAGTTGGGTAATAGGGTACTATGAGCTCTTTAAGATATGATGGTGACTGGCCATTAAGGGCTTTGTAGATGAGGAGAAGGATTTTAAATTCTATTCTGGATTTTACGGGGAGTCAGTGCAGAGAAGCCAATATGGGCCCTTGCTTTTAATTCAAGTGTTATGGTATTTTTATGTCGTGACAACGCTGTTGTTGGGATCTGGTTAGGTTTAGGCACAAAAAACACTTGATAAAGGTTAGGAGAAGACGGTTTGGGCAAAATGTTCAGGCATCTTGCTAAAAATGCCAAAGTTTGTCGCCAGAAAACGATTGTAAAATATCCCGATGTGTTGGTTTATGTCGGTTGTAACAGGAAGCTTATATAGATTTAGTATGAACTCAGCCACTTTAAGTGCATTGTTCAAATGTTTATATGGTACATAATGAAACACATTTAACCTATCTGTGGTTTGCAGAAACATACAATGCCAAAAATTTATTCTGATGACTGGGCTGCTTTTTGGCTCAGACACTACATTAAAGGACGACTATTCCAGATTGTCACTGAAGAGACACGGTGGAATAATAAATATCTGAACAACTATTCCACATTTTGTTTGTTCATGTTCATGTTTCCTGTATTTGGCTTAGTCTGGTTTTACTGATATAAAAAAAGAAATCCTCCCTTTCCAACCAAAGGTCAATAAACTTCATGGCCCTCAACAGCAAGCTATAGCTGCACTAT
Organism: Hollardia meadi; assembly: GCA_037974645.1. Classification (NCBI taxonomy): domain Eukaryota; kingdom Metazoa; phylum Chordata; class Actinopteri; order Tetraodontiformes; family Triacanthodidae; genus Hollardia; species Hollardia meadi. Next base: position 16,480 of record JBBPCS010062534.1, read on the forward strand.
TGATTATCCACCTGGCCTGTGGATTAGCTGCATGCCTGCGGATATAACTGTGACCTGTGCATCACTGCTATTTGTTCCCAAACTGAACTCTGGAGAGACTTGTTGTTGGTAACATATCTCGGAGGGTAAACTAATTTGTCTGTAATACAGTACATTTGCAAGTCAATAAGCAAACAATGCTCCAAGGCATCTGACAGTGCGTGGTTACTTACATTACACTGACACAGTGTGGATGTTCGAGATAAATATGTTGTCTTAATTAAAGCCTCAAGTAGCTGACTATTGCTGAACATTTTCTGTTTTACTGCAGTGTTTCATAAATTATGCCAATATTTTCAGAGGAAAAATCGTCAGAAACTGGCACAGGAAATGAGATTCAAATTGATTGATTAGCTCATCAAAGATGAGTTACCAGTTTTATCTAGTTTACATTTAGGTGTTAATTTGACTTAATTTTAATTGCTGTTAATTTATTTTATACATACACCTCCTCTCAGAGACACCAAGACCGGCCTCAATATTCACTAGAACAACACTCAAAAGAAAAATCCCGAAAAGCTTTGTGTTTTAAACTTTGAAAATGGGATTTATTGCAGGGCCAGTGTATTTGAATACATTCAGTTGTACAGGTTTACCTTCTAAACAAATATCTCTAACAAACTTCATTTGGTGCTACTGGTTGGAAATGTCACTACTGACTCTGATCCAACTACCTACTATATGTTACTGAACTACGTTTGAGCTTTTTCTAGGGGGATGACTCTTAAGGGGCCGATCAGACAGAGAGCTTTTTTTGCAGTCAGAAGCATCTTCTTTCGATTGTTTTCTATGGGCAGTAAGCGTTTTGTGCGCCTATGATGTTCCCTGTGCACCACGCGTTTTAGGCGCTCTGAGTGCTTTGCGTTTTTGGAGGAGCACTCTGAAAGCCTCAAGCTGAA
>JBBPCS010062554.1:0-17416 GCA_037974645.1 Hollardia meadi
TCTCTCTCTCTCTCTCTCTCTCTCTCTCTCTCTCTCTCTCTCTCTCTCTCTCTCTCTGTCTCTGTCTCTGTCTCTGTGCTGCTTCTTCTTCATCAGCTTCAAGGCATTTACTCTTTCAGTTAAACCAACCAGATTTTGCAATAATTTCAAACAGCCATTCATGTTGTTGCCGTCAAACTTAAAATCTGTTGTCCCCTCTGCTACTGTCAGCTGTCATTTCAGTGCAAAATCGCTGCAACCCTCCTCCAGGCTTGTTAGAGTCCACTCCTCGTCACATCCAGCTCTTCAACCGTTCTCTTCATCTGACAATTCATCTACAGTGTCTATAGGCTCCCTTGGGAGTTCCTACACAATGTGGGGCCTTATCACCAAAGGCTCATATTGCTCACCTTAATTATACACATGGCAATACAAATGTTACAAATACTATTCATTCACTCAGAATGAAGTCTAACTTCATTAAATAGTATTATCTAAAGTCAGTGGAATCATCTTACCTCTAGCAACCTAATGTGTGGTATTTCTGACTGGTGATAGTGGGGTGCTATTCCAGTATGTAAGACAATTTGAGCTCCACCACTGTAGAGATTAGCCCCCAAAAATATTTTACCATTGCCACTAACACACACACACACATACATATACACACACACACAAGCACTTATGTTGGTTTTTTTCTGAGGCTAGAATCAATTGGTTGTATTTCATGAAAAAATAGCTTTTTCAGATTTTTTTTTCTGAGGGGCTGGGTCCTGACTAATGTTGAGACCAAAAGTATGCCCTTGGCTGATCATATATGCAGGAGATGCGGGGAGTTTCTAGAAAGCAGAGCACAAGGAGGCTCTTGAATTTGTGAAAAACAAATGAGACCACAGCCACTATAAATCAGTGTCAATGTATGCTTAAACAAACATAGATAGACAGACAGACAGACTGTCTCTTCTTATTTCTCTCTGTTTCTTCTCCTTCATTCCTCCTTTTTCTCTGTTGTTTCTCTGTCACTCATACACATTCCCCTTATCTATGAGTTTAAATATATAGAGAGCTCTTACAATTTAATCCCCTATGTAGGGCATTTATCTCTAAAAGCTCTCTTAAATGAGAATCGTATTCCTCCTGATAAATAAAAACACACTTTCCCCTTTTTTTATAAACTCACCAGACCAAAATTTATTTGGGTCATAACACATTAATCATTCAAAGCAGCATCTTATTCTCTGTGGGAGTTGTTTTCATTTCCAGGATATTTTTGCACATTTAAAGGAAGAGTTTGTATATTACTTTTTCTGGTCATATCCAGTTGCACAGTCGCACGCATATCCATTATTGAAATAAATCTACCCTCTCAGGCGACGGAATGTGTTTATCATATATGCTCAGAGTGCTGAGCACTAACTTAGCGGCTGACTCTCCCTCTCGCAATCCCTTCCCAGTTTCCTTCTTTATTAACGGCTCCACTTGTGACTCACTTCTTACCTGTTAACATTTCATGATTAATATTCTGCCAGATTTTCTTCCCAGGGATTCTTCACTCAGTTTGTTCGCTTTCTGGCTGTGATCTTAGCGCCACAGGACACTTATGCTGTTGTAATCTAGCAAATTTGGGTTACTCGTTTTGCTGTTGCCCACACGGAGAGCTTGAGACTAAAGTTTGTTCTGTGGCTAATTAGAATGAAGAGGGTGGAGAGAGCACAAACACACTGTTGTATCAGAGCAGTAACACAAAGTTCGGATTGATTTAATGACTCACTGATTCCACTGATAGCCTACTTCTGGGTAAAATCTTCTCTTGTGTCTTCACTTGTCTGACTCTTTGCTTGTTTCAGTCACTCAAGCGTCCTGGCAGCCATGCACCCTGCAGGCATCACTGAGGGATAAGATTCAAGCATTGCTTTTATTGAGGAAGTCATTGTCAAGCAACTATTTTGTGCACCTGAAATCCCTCCAGATTATAACGGGATATAGTGGTGTTCAGTGAGCATCCTGAAAATAGATCAGAATCAAAATCAAATCAGTTTTGATTCAGACTTACCTGGGGAATCAAAATTCGAGAGGTTATCTACACCAGGAAGTCTTTGACTCTGCATGAAAGTCATGTGTCAGTCAAAAAGATGTCAATCATGCATGTGCACAATGATACTTTTTTGTAAATAGTGGCACCACGTTATGTGTATTCAGTTGAAAGTGGAAAGGAGAAAGTCTGTGGCTAATCAATTTGATGCATATGGAGGAAAACAGTAAAATTTACGGTTGTGATGTACCTTAAACACAAGACTGAGTGTACGGCCATGCTAGTGGCTCTGAGTCTGTACCAAACAGTGTGTGGAGGTGGAATATTTTCATATCTTACTCTGTGAATTGAGGATTTACTTCGACCAAAGCAGAGGTGATTGTGGAAAAGACAGAACAAAAGGTACAAACTGGTATTACGCGACAGGACGGGCCGGACCTTAAAGGTCACACGTCTTGCCACTTACACTTATAAGTGTACCATTCGTGTGTGTCTATTAAACACGTATGTAATTGCGTTAACAAGAAAAAATATATTGATTGGATTTTCCATCGTATCGCTGAGTGCCTCCATCTGTTCCTGCCAAACACGATTGGATTTGGCTGCTAAATGGGAAGTAACTGCCTACTTTTCATGAGTAAATGTTCTGATTGGTTAAGCACAGATAAACACCGCCGCCCACTCACTCACTTACTCACTTACTCACTCTGCTAGTAGCCCGCACACTGCAGTTAAAGCACTTGCGGTTGAGGTAAATCTCCAAAAATAAAATCCATCCATCTCTCTGCAACATTTTTCTCCTTTGGAAGGCTGTGCAGTGATCAGGATGAAGCAGTGCAGCCAAGAATAAAACACTTTTCATGGCCAGTTCTCCGCGACATTGCTACACTCTCCACACTTCAATCGCTGTCCTGGGAACTGTGGGAAGAAGCGGACAATGAGGGGGCCGGCTTATGCGTTGTTTTTTAGCTCGACGACCATTGGTTATCCTGTTTCCAGGAAGAAACCGGCTAAAATTCTCACTAGCTCATAAGCTGTGAGGCCATCGTGTGATGAGGGGGGTAGAGGAACGGCAGTAGTAAGCGACTTCAGATTTGAACAGCTTTTATTTTACAAGTTTATAAAAAACACAAAACACAATAAAAACACATTTTCATGACATGGGACCTTTAAATGGATATCGCTCTCATCTTCAGTTTTTGAATGTTGTAAACTAAAATTCTGGCCATATCTTACAAATTGTACCTTTAAGACACTTCACAAATCATAAATGTGGCGCTATATTGGGGGAGGGAAAGTCAGAGGATCCCCAACGTCATTTTTGATCAGGAGAGATTAATAGAGGAATTTTAAAAAATGACACTGAGTGCGGTGATGGTAGATTGCAGCTCGATGTTGGGATGAAAGGGAAACTTTTGATCGGTTTGACTGGGGATGACCGGGCATACATGGTTGAGGTGGTGAAGGGGTGGAGGCGGGTTGCAAAATCTTCACGGTGCTGAAATGACAACTGAATGAGAGAGAGAACACTTTCAAGTTTCACAGGAGATAAGGCTAAAGGAGAGCGTGACAGGAGAGCGTGACAGGTTGTGATTGGATGAAGAGGAGAATGAGTTAGTGGAGCTTAGAGATTGCAGGAAACTGCTTGTGACTTTGCATGTGCACGGAAGATAGTCTTCCCGACTGAAGTTTCGCTAAGCTTCATTTGGATTCATCGTCAGGCAACTATGAGTGTCTGTATAACATTTTGTATAAATCCATCCAGGAGCTGTTGAGACTGTTGACAAAATAAATGAAAACTTTGACCTGCTGGTGGCACTAGAGGAAAGGTCAGAGGACCACCAGAGTCAGTAGACTTCATTCTCTGTGGACATTAATGTCTGCCCCAAATTCCATGGCAGTCCATCCAATAGCTGTTGAGATACTTCACTCTGAAGCAAAGTGGTGGATCGACCTGCTGGCAGACAGAGCGAGACCGAGCAGGTGCACTGCACTGCCTTTTTTGATGTAAACAAAATGAGCAGTGCGTGCGTTTTTTTGTTGCTAGGCAACAATACTAGAAAACAACTTACTTGAAATCTCTGCACTAACGTGCCTCCAGTACTGCTGTTTCTTGTTCAAATTGTGGTAATTACTGTTGTTAAAATCATATATAGCTCCAGATATACAGAAACACTAGTTTCTCCTCCATGATTGTTTCCTATATATCACAACCCGTCTCTCAATTTATCCGGATGGACAATTACTACAGAACTTGTACTGCCAGAGGCATAAAATGGGTTAAACCTTTTTTATTGGCGCTGCCATGTTTATTTACATACACATCATGTGACCATTTCACAAAAAGTGTTTGATGTTCCTTGTGACAGCTCTAGGGATGAACACTGCAGTGTTACTGACCTTTCCCTGCTGCTGATGATCTCACCCAGCCTTACGAACATAGATTAGGCCAAATACCAGCCAGTGTTTCAAGCTTTATCTGTTCTCTCTTGCCCTGTAATGAAGCAAGAACATATGAATGTAGAATGTGATCAAGACAAAGAAAGCCTTAGATACACCAAGCCAGAACAGGACAGACCCTGTCATCCATAACTGGGGCCGTTATTATCACACACACCAGGCCAAGCTGAGAAGGCGGGTGAAATGAGTAGACATCAACCTCATATGCATGGAGGTATGTTTGTCAGGTATGAAAGATGAATGTTTTTTACACCTTGTCATTTTGTGATCTGGTTTGTATCAGTGAATAATACTTCAATGATGTTGAAAAGTGATAGTTGTAATTATTATATTTAGATATTTTTAGCCACAATAACGGTATGGCTCTATGGATGGCAGTGGTGTATGGTCCAAACTATATCAACAACTGTTGGTTGTCATATTGTAATGACTTTGGTAATCCCCTGACTTTTCCTCTGGGCCCACCATATACTTTGGTTCATGATGTCTGCAAAACTGATGACATTCCCATTGGCCTCATTTGCACTTGAGTCCAAGTTAGCAAATGTTAATATGCTAATACTTTGCTAAACATTTGTATGTTAGTATTGTGAGCATGTTAGCATGCTGATGCTAGCATTTAGTTGAAAACACTGTTGTGCTTAAGCAACGTTGCTTCGCAGAGCTGCAAGCAGTGGTATAGACAGTCTTGTTATTTAGAAGACGGGAAAGTCTTTTAAGAATATGGTTCAAATGTCTTCAAAATGAGGACAAAGGAAGGCATTGCTGCTGCTGCTGATAACGATGACTGCCACCGTACCATCATCATCATGCACCATGGGTCACTGCTACCTCTTAGAGATATACTGATGCACTGATCTGGCTCCTTTTTCCACATTTGCAAATGAAAGGCAGGTGCTATTGCTGCATAGCTGGGGAAAAAATCTCTGTAAATGTACCCTGTTACTGAAATATGCCTAGGGCTCTGATCTTTTTGAGGAACCGTAAATCAGAATCAGTTAGACATTATGCAAATAGTATGAAATCTCATTCAACATAAGCCCCAAATTTGTGAAAGGTTGCAGTATATTTGGTTCTATGAAACTTAAGTAAATGTAACACCCTCATTTGCTGAGCAAAACATCAACACCCTACAGGGTGAGCATCAGTATATTTGCCCGAGAAATGCATAATGTTTTTCGGAGCTGCTAATATGGAATGATCGATTTACACTATTGCTCAAACGATGTCCTTCAAAAGCCTGATCTGCCAACTGAAAAAAATACTGAATGTAATGTACAGTACATTCTGACGATATGAAGGTGCGAGGGATTTAATATTAGACTCATTCATGCAGTATACAGAGTTCGTTTGTATAATCTATTAAGTAAAATCAGAAAGACTGAACATTTCAAGGTTATCTTCAGTCCTTCTGAGAAGCATGTGTTATTTGTCACTGATGTTGACCGTTGACCCACTTACAAGCTCAATCAATGTTTGTGCTCAGAACCAGATACTGACTTACAGATTACAGGTAATTAAATGTACAATGTGTTCTACCCACTCTCAGCCATATATTTATAGCAAGATGAACTTAGGTGTTGACAGAATATTGATGTTCACTGCTGCTATCAACCCAGAGATAACACAGATTTGATTATGTTAATCATTTCAGAGAGTATATAAGGTTGTTTTTTTTATAGAGTTCAGATTGTTGTTAATTTTTTTGATTTATGACAAAACCTGTTTGGATTTTAATATGGATGTAATCAGTCCATGAATATGCCCTTTAAATGCACCTTTGTGCAATGCAGTGTGTAAATGTTGCCAGTGAGAACATATAATCACACAAACCTCAGAATTTTAAATATTAATTACAAAAGACAAGAATCAGCTCATTTTACCACTAATCATCCACTTTGCCAGGCAAGACATGTACCTCTGATCTTTAAAATTGAAAGTCAAGAGAGTTGCTGCAGTTATTCGATTTATACTGACGCAGACAATATTATATTTTTTATAATACATTTGTCTGACTTTCAAAAGAGAATGGGACCCGAGGTGAGGTTTCTGGGGGTGGGGTGGGGTGGGGGGGGGCTTCTCAAATAAAGAATGATTCACAAGTCAGATTCCTCCAGAGACTTAAAGCACTTCAATGTAGGTCAGGCATTTTCTAGATACACATGAAATTCCAGCTCTCCTCATGGGACTCAGCAGATCTAAATCAATCAATCAGTCAGTCAGTCAATCAGTCAGTCAGTCAGTCAGTCAGTCAGTCAGTCAGTCAGTCAGTCAGTCAGTCAGTCAGTCAGTCAGTCTGTCTGTCTGTCTGTCTGTCTGTCTGTCTGTCTGTCTGTCTGTTGTTTCACAGTGATATAACAGTATACATAAAGCTGATTTATTAACAACAATGCTATGATCCATTTTCAGCTCAGGAATTCAGTATTCGTCACTCATGCCCATATTAGTAAGCAGGTACAAACAGATGTCAGTGTCAAGATAGAAAGAAAAAACTTTCCTTTCTTTAGGTGAAATAAAATGTAAAGCATATCTACATATACAGCATCATTATGACGATTGGAGAGCATGGAGCTGGAGAACAACAAGGCTGTTAAATTGAGGAAAAATAATAATAAAATGAACATGTGCACACATGCAGACACACACTCACACTGCAATATTTCAGGTGGATTAAAAATACAGCTTAGTGGTTTTCAGTGTGCACACACAAGTCAACTCTGTGTGCCTTTGTTGTGGGTCTGTTTGTTATCTCTTAAGAGAGACTTCACAGAATGCTGAGACGGTGCCTGGAGAGCACTCTGTTTTAACTTCAGTCACTGAGAGAAACCAGATCAGCCAACGGTGCTGTGCAATTTGAACTGGGGACATTAGTTCACTTGCTACAGAGATAAAACATGTGCAACTCGAAAAGGACATTTTTGTATTATTATTATTATTATAATTATTATTATTATTATTATTATTTGCTGCCCAAGAGTAAAAAATGCAAATATATAGTTTAATATCATAGGAAACCCAGCACACATTAGAGAAACTGAAACCAGTAAATTTATCTTCATTCGTTTTGATTAGTTTTCTATTGCTCGACTAATTGACGAATCAACTGACCATTTTAATCTATACCTCATTCTCTCTCCAGTATGTATAGCTATATGTATATCTACATTTGTATCTATTTCTAACTGTATTTTTCTTGAGAAAGTTATGTGAGCTGTTTTTTTTGTGTTGATTAATGCAAGCAAAAGAGGCCTAAGAAAGTTTAATGGGCAACTGTTCTGTTCAGCTGTGCAGATCAACTCTAGCAGGAACTCTCATCCTTGCTACGTCTTTCCTGGCAACATTATTGGAAATAAACTATCCACTTTAACTTTCAGAGTGTAAACATTGATCATTTCACCACAGTTCTTGTGAAGTACAATTTTTTCCTCAGTCAGTGTTCTGTAAAACAAAAATGAGGGCAACATAACCAACCAGCATGACCGAAGAAAAAAAACGTTACCCTCTGTCTGACCTGGATTATATGAAAATGTGGGAAATTACTTTTCCATGTAGATGATATTTTACAAAATTAAAGCAGCATATTAAGTTGCATGACAGACAGAAAAGAGATGCAGCAGAGGAAAACAGGCAGTGAGAATGGAGGGCGACATGACTGATCAGGGAATTCATTAAGAAACTCGAGAAGCAATAAAGCATCAAACAAACAGAAAGCAATGTTGTGTTTCTAAGGTTATTAATAACAAGATTCAATTATCCCGTCTATTGTGTTGGTGCTGTGTTCAAAATTCGAAATGCATGCTGCTGGTTGGCACCAGCTGAAGATGAAAGACAAAATATGATATTTTGTGAGAAGTGATATGAATTTTCTCTTCAGCAAAAGCAAAAACATGTGTTAGAAATTGTTTACCTTTGCCTCTTTTGTGTTTCTTTCATGATATTTGTCTTCGGGAAGAATGACTTTTGTTTGCCTTTCTTAGCTTGTAGACACTGCATTATTGTTTTGTGCCATTTCAGCTGTAAGCTGCTGCCCTGCCTTCTGTTTTTCTCTGTAACACAAGATAATTACAAAAACAATAAGGACTCAATAAAAAAATAATCTTTAAAACCAGACACGTGAAAAAGAATTCTAATTTTGCATCTACCCCCGCTGTCATTTAACGTGAAATGTGTTATCTATTGATCTGAAGTGGTGAGTGTGTTCAGCTGGTGGTTCTACTTGTGAGTAGAGAGTGGCTTCTCAGTCAATTTTATCACATCTATTAAACAGTCTCGCTGGGCTTTCTCACACAGCATAATGCTCTGTATGACAAATAATATACTTGCATTATAAGGGAATTCACTGTAAGGTACTATTGTCTAAGACTCCTTTGGTAAAGATGTAACTAATAGCTTTATTAATGGTTAAAGAAATAATTACAATTTTTTTATTTATCAGCTAAAATCAATTAATAAAAACAACCTTTGTGTTGCAAAAACTTCATTTCATTAATGTTTAATCTATTTGGTAATAATACAGTTGCATGTGTTTGTAATTAATTAATCACCGCTTACATTCTAACAAGCCATAAAGTCTGCCATTGCAAATGGTAATACGTTGCTAACTGAATTTTCGTCAAGAGAGGGTCCACGAGATTTGTTCGTAACCTAGAAATCCAAAAGTTGCCCTGATCCACAGAGGAGGCAGATGGCCAATTTCCACCCTTCCTGAGACATCACATACTGTGAGGCTTTTTCCATATAATCTGCTGCCTCTGTAACAAAACCCTGAAGAGCGGATGTTGATTAAAGCCTGCTTCGACTGACGATGTCAGAGTGCTGCAATGTTTTACCAATACCCTGTTAGTGGGGACACTTAATCAGTGGCTGTCATGGCGTCAAGGAAACAACGACATCACCATTTATCAACAGCAGCTCTGTACATTCCCGTTGAGTCAACCTCCCCGTGACAATTCTTCTCACAACCCTTTATTTCACTTGCACTTCAACAATGACTTTTTTGTCTAAATGCAAAGGAATTGTTATAAATAATGGAGTCATTGAAGACAGGAGATAGAGATATGATGGCCAACAACAATATTGACTGTTATTTATCTTGATGTCAACAAGCTCTATTATGCAAACTTTGGCAAAGGGAAGCATGCTAATCTGGGTGTGTAGTGGTTTCATTTCCCTGAGTGCCTGCCATGAGAAAATTGAAATTTCTATGCGTGTACAACCTCGCATTGGATGTTATTTGCTGTGGATATATAAAGTTAATGGTAAGTGTCTTATAAAATTCCTATTTAGCCTGTCAAGGAAGGTGCGGGCTGCCTGAGTGGGTGAAAATTGAACCCTCTGGCTATGTTTGACACCTAGTATTATGTGTACCAATACATAGTACAGCACACATTTGTGAAAAAAAATTTTGACCAAGAAGAATACATTATGTCTGTAACCAGACACATCAGTGAAGAACTAAAATTACCACCACACCTAATTCACCTCAATCCTTCATCTATTCTTTCTTTTTTTTGTCTTTTTTTAATATAAAAGATTACAAAGCAACTGGGATATAACAGACATACCTATATAAAACCACATGACAGGATTTTGTAAAAAGGAACAGCAAGTAAGGGACCTCCATTCTCTATCTTCACACCAGGAATGCTTCTGAGATTTATGAGCTAAAGCTTGAGCTTTGTGCATACTTCATGGTTTGATAACCGGTCCATTACAGATCAAGCTAAGAAATGCAACACAGGTGCCAGTTACATAAGCCATCCATCCAAATGTGGCCAGTGAAATCACTGGAGCGAAACCGTTCATAGAGGAGAATATCTAGACTGTCTCACCCTCACTCACATTATGTAGAGGCCAAGTCAAACAGAAGGAATGGCTCTTTTGTTGCGGAGCCTTAAGCTCCGCTTCAAAAGAGAGCAGACTGCAACCGAACACGAAGCAGATAAAATGCAGTTTCTCACTTAATGATGATGATTATTGGGGTTAGAAGATGTTAGTGAGTCATGCAGGAAAACACTGTTGTTTTTGTTCATCTGTGCATTGTGCATGTCAGTTTTCACTACCCCTCATCTCAAAATAACTCCTGTCATTACCTCCGCCAAGGAGGTTATGTTTTCAGTGCTGTTTGTTTGTTTGTCTGTTTGTTTATTTGTTTGTCTGTCAGCAGGATTACACATAAACTACCTAACTGATTTTCTTGAAACTTGGTGGAGGGGTGAGACGTGGGCCGAGGAAGAACCCATTAACTTTTGGAGCGAATCCAGATAAAGGGGTGGATCCAGGAATTTCTTTTCACTTTCTTTAACATTGCGAGATAGGATGATTCAGCAGATTTTTGTCATATTCTCAGAAACTAATACATAGACCATCATGAAAAAAAATCAGGTTTGTGCATTATGAGATTTTTCAACAATATATGTAATTTGGTGCAGATCCCCATAAAGATCCAGATTTTATGGATCAAAATATGAATTTTAAGGGGGTTCATTTATATTGGGTGAGTGTAAGATAACAAATTGGGCTAGAAACATGCAACTACCACCAATGTGTAGCTAAGTTAATAGGGATTCTTTAAGGTACTAACAGAGTGTCCCGAGTTGCTGCAGTTGGTGCTAAAGCTTTAATAAGAGGGCTGTTGGGCCTTGGCGGAGGTATGCGCTCTACTGAGTGCCATTTTCTAGTTTTGTAATGAAATGTTGTGCGACCTTGTCATGTTGTTTTTGTGCCCAGGTTTCCTCAGCCTGCTATGGTCTATTGAGACTACTGTCATGTTGTTACCTTTGCTGCATGCACAATGGATTTATGCCTTGGTGATTGTTAAACACTAAAGCAAAATGCTTGAAGTAAGCTCTCAGTTGTTGGGGAGTGGACTGACTTTTATTTATTTAGTAGTAATTAGTTAGTAGTAATTACTTTCAGATAGTCTAAAAATTATTTGCTCTTAAATCCAATGTAAAGGGTAGTTTTAGTGGAAATATCTTAAAATGTTGTCACATTAACAAAAAATAAATACACCATCAAACACCAAATTAACCCAACGTTGCAATTAGCTGTGTGTAATTCAGTGCAAAATTGAGAGTGCATTTTTCCGTGAGGTAACTCATACGTATGAAAGGACCCATTTACTGCAAGAGGATTGGAACAACAATCACTTTATCAATCAAAAGTCGTCGTTGGAATAAAGATGAGGCAAAATAATGAGTTTGACAGGTCAGCCTGTTTTGCAAACAAATTGCTGCTGTTCTCCAAGTCTGTGGAGTAGTGGTAGCAGTATAGACAAAGTTTTGCTGTGTCTTCTAAATGTAGAACTAAATGGTGACTGGGTGACTAAATCATGGCCTGCTGTCTAGTGAGAAGTATGACGAGGCAAGTATGACGAGGCAAGTATGACAAGGCAAGTATGACAAGGCAAGTATGATAAGGCAAGTATGACGAGGCAAGTATGACGAGGCAAGTATGACGAGGCAAGTATGACTCTGCGCCTTTACCAGGAAAGCTAAATTTAGCAGTTGTTAATATTCTCTCTACTATGGCCAGGATAAAATAATTATTGGCAGAATGAATTACATTACTGCTTCTAAAAGTCTGGCCCTTGTTTAATTCAATTATTTTAATAACCAAGTAGCCAAGACTGCCCCAACGTAATGCTTCTGGTAAATTTCCAAAGATAAATTCAGACATAAAAAGATGTTTACGATAAATAATAGATTTTTAGGATAGGGTTTATGTATAAAGCAGGTTCTTACCACATCAAATGTGACTGTATCCAAAGCCCAAACATATTTTCCTGTCCAGGGAACCAACAGGCCAAACTTTGTTGACAAGCTGTCTGTATTCTGTCATCAGCACAACCTGGCTGGCACAACATTGTCTGTGAAAATGTAACAGCTACCTGAGGGCACTATTAGGCCTTGGCAGAGGTCTGCTTGAAACGGAGTGCTTACTTCTTTGGCAAAATTGGTTGTCACACACCTTGTCACAAGAGAAACAGCCAAACATGTAGCATGCAGTTCTGAGAAGCACTGTGACCAATAGAGAGAAGCAATTGGAGGTAGGGTCCTTTGCCCTCCAGGATTGTCAATAACAAGACTGAGACCAATTCTAAGAAACAGAAAACAAGGATCTGCTCGTCAAGATGTGAAAAAACTGTAGACGACATGTGCCTGTGTATGCTTGAGTGCACAGCTACATTGTCATCAGTAAAAGGACTATGTGCTCTACATACTGTATTTTGGCAGTCTGATGATAATTAATAATTTTGTTCTATCATCCTTATTTTTTAATATGTGGCCAAAAGAAAAGAGAGAAAATGCCTCTCAGCGCATTGTCCCACGTTGTTCAGATAGCTGTCTGGCTGGTAAATCAATTTATTTTCATAGCAGCAGACACTGATAAAAAATGTTATCTGCTTCGGGATGACTCTATCTGCTTTTTCTCTATATCTATTTGATATTAATCAATGGTTGGAATAATTTCTTATAAAAGACAAGAGAAATTTCATTTAAACTTGATGTTTTAGATATGATAACAATGTAAAAGCTTCAAGTGCTCTCCAGAGGTATGGGACATGTTATCTCTTGAATTTAGATGACAAAATAGCTTTTAATGTGCATTACTTTTATTAATCAGTTACGACAACTGAGGATAATGGCCAATAGCGTAGCTACCCATGTGATTAGAAAAATGTCAATGTCACAAATTGTGATTGCACAAAGATTTCCACTAAAGGGCATTTTTATCAGTATTTCCTTCTTCAGTATTTATGAGCCTCATTGTCCATGTACAGCATTTTAATTCACCCAGACTACATATTTTTAGTTTTTCCAACAAGAAACAGAAAGAAACATGAAACATTCAAAATAGAATGAATTTTAAAAAGACCAAACATATAATGGAAGCACATGTACAGAATATTTCAGTCATGATGTAATGTACATAGGTCCATATATAATATATGTAACTATATATAGTTCTATGTATTATTATATGTAATATAGGTGAAATGGGTTAATCATCCAAGTCATTTTTAACAGCATGGACCACACACAAGCATAATAAATGAGAATAATCCCCCAATGGCAATTATCTTGGAAATTAAGTGCACAGAAAATGAGCAGAAACTCAGAAAATATGAGAGGTAGCAGCAATAATAACAGCAGCAATGCTCATATCAATATAACGAGTGAAGACAAGCATGGAAACCTTTAAAAAAAAAAAAAAAAAAAAATCAGGTCACTAAAATGTAGGTGTGGCATATTTTACCTTAACTGACACAGCATAGCATGACTGTGACTCCCATTTGAACACTGACAAAAGCTGGCTTAAAGTCAGCCTGTCAGCAGCTTTTAGTTCTGTGTGAATGGCTAACCCCAGCACCAATATGCCCCCCTCGCTCTGCATGAAGCTGGCTCCAAGCTGGTTTTTGTTTGGATTGTGATGACACAAACACAAAAAAAATCAAGACCTCTCACTTCTTTTCCTTAATCAAACTTCCCTATCGTGTGATGTATCCGTAGCCTGCCCCATAAAACTAAACCTTATACTCTTGAGTGCCACTGAAATTCAGTGCAATATCTTCACTTGGCTGCTGTACTACCAGGAGGTGTATAGTTTCAACTGAGCAATATCTGTTCAAAGGGACGTGCAAGCCTTTATGCTGCTGTCTCTGTCTGAAAGAGCTTAGAGTGTCCTGCCAGAACTGGGTCATTTTGAATTTTGGGGCTTTTTGTCCAAATGTTATTGCCTTTTTAAGCTTGTTTGCATTCAGTCACATAATGGCTGCATACAAAAAAAAGTGAGATGAGACATAGTAAATGCTGTCAACCATTGACATCTGCTGCCATTACATGAGCAGTGTCTTTCTTCTTCCCCAAATGGTAGCACCTGGCATAACACACTAAATGTTTCACATTCTCCCACCCTGGCTACGCTCCACTCCTCTTTCTCTGCTCCTCTTTAACTTTCTTTCTGTTCCTCTCTCTCTTGTCTCTGATGCTGTCTTCTCTGTCTCTTTTCTCTTCCCTCATATCCACACCAAGTGATGGCCCAACCTCAAAGCATTGGATTTTAATCCAATCCCACATACTGTAGTTTTAGCTGATTTGTCATGAAAACATTTGTCATGATAACATATCCATTCTTACAAAGAACATATTTTAGGTATGATATCAGATATAATTTTTGATTTACGGCAAGTTATGACTGTGTGTTCAAGGACCTCTCGTGGTTGCAGTGATTCACACATTTTTGAATGTGATATGTATTTATAAATATACAGTATATTGAAAATATGTTTTACTGATTGCTCTGCTTTATATCACCATTGACTGCTGACTACTCACTCCTCTTAAGTAGAGGACTGATAAATTGCTTCAGTTTTTCCCCAGAGTGCTGGAGATCTGCACTCTCTAGTTAACAAATAAATGAAGATGCATGAAGCTACCTAGCAGTAGTAGCAAACACTGGCCTCGCCTTTACCAGCTGCAACCTCAAACTGATCCTTACACATGCATCAATAATTTTAATTCGATAAAAAACATATATTATTCTGAAATCAGCCATTCTGTACAATAAATAATTTATTGTGTGGCATTGCTTAGATTAAAATACTGATTCTACGTGTTTTCTTATAAGTCAGACCTTTGTATTTTTTTTGTCTATGTGCCACGACCCATAAATGTAATGTGATATATTTTTTTTGATCCAACATTTCCCATTAAGTGATTTAATAGCATTCCGTTTGCCAGTAAGGATGGCATGTTTTTTCAAGGATGTTTATATAGAAATGGTGATTTATTGACCAAAGTATTTCATCTTGTTGGCTTAAAAGTTCACTCTTTTGAAATTTAATTTGGTTTCTTGTATAGGCTATCAAATGGAGATCTTTTGTGACCCTATCTGCACAGCAAATCCCATTCATTCATTCATTCATTCATTCATTCATTCATTCTCTTCAGACTCTTCAGCCAAATAAATACACACAGTATATCAGCCTGTTCAGTTAAAAATCATCAGCCACAGAGAGGGCTGACAGTGATTTATTTAGTGAGTGTGAGAGAGACAGAAAATTGGGGGAGATATTACTGTAGTTGCCTTCTTCCTTTGAGAATCAATTTGAGATTTAAAAAGCAACAACAGTGGAGCATGACAGATTGCTGCTGTCGGATTAAAGTTTGTTGCTCTGTTCGAGACAGCCACCTCAGGAATTTCACCAAGGAAACAGCTTAACTTGTAATTCATTTGTAAAGGAGGATTCATGTGGTTCTGCGTTCAGTTGATCAGAAAAACAAGTTATTCCTGGAGAGATGGGCCGATTGGGTGCAAGACTACAATAAGGGGTGGAGAATAACCACCTTCCAACACCCATGCTGTAAAAAGACATTAAGTGCAAAGGTGGCTCTGTTTACCGTAATGGCTTTGACCTTACAAATGTTTGCACTCACAAAGCACCTGTTAGCATCCTCTGTACCACTTTGTTTTAACCCAGTACATAAATTACTTACGCATTAGTCATAAGCAAATATTTATGTAAATGCTAATGTTTACCTATAGCATTAGTCATTAGGCTAATCTGCTCTGTTTATCTGTTAATACAGCAACATCCACTCATGGTTGCCCACAAAAGGAGTTGTTCACAGATAAATGAATAAACACTTAAATCCTTAAAACAACATCATACTTTGTTACAAACCACTTTGTAATTGGTGATATATATTGGTTACTCTGCACTGGCTCCCTGTAAGAATAGAATGTAAAATTCTTCTCCTCGCCTACAAAGCCCTTAATGGCCAGGCACCATCATAACTTAAAGAGCTCATAGTACCCCATTACCCGACTAGATCTCTATGCTCCAAGGATGCAGGGTTATTTGTGGTCCCTAGAGTCTCCAAAAGTAAAATGGGAGCCAGAGCCTTCAGTTATCAAGCTCCTCTCTTGTGGAACCATCTTCCAGTCTCGGTCCAGGGGACAGACACCCTCTCTAAAGCTGAAGGGCTAAAGGGCTGGCTCAGGCTAGCTCCTAGACTGCTGAAGGACTCCCCATGATGCACTGAGCTCCTCTCCGCCTCTCCCTCTCCTCCTGTTCACATTCATGTCCCATCATCAATGCATGATACTAACCTGACATCTTCCCCTGGAGTCTTTGTGCTTTCTCGTCTCGCAGGTTCCCATGGATCATGGTTGGACCTACTGCTGTGGTCCTGCTGGACACCCACTGCTGTTTCTCTCTCAACCCAACCAGTCAAGGCACCTCGAGCCGGGGTCTGCTCCGAGGTTTCTGTCTTCTAAAAGGCAGTTTTTCCTCGCCCCTGTCGCCAAGTGCCTGCTCATGGGGGAATGTTGGGTCTCTGTAAATTAATAATTAATAATTACATTAATTAATAATAAAATAGTATGGTCTAGACCTACTTTACATGTAAAGTGTCTTGAGATAACTTTTGTTGTGAACTGGCCCTATATCTATCTATAAAAGCAAGGAATCTCTGTGTGTCTGTCTGTCTCTCGCATATCTCGAGAACCGCTCATCTCATCTGCTTCAAATTTGGCGAGTGACTCGCTGAGGACTTGAGTGAGTGCAGTGTCGAACTTGGTGCGATTTGGACACGCGACGCGTTCGATATGAATAAATTTAGAATAAACTGGTGAATGACCGCTCTGTGGCGGTGGGGGATGTGACAACACGTCGACCACTGGCAGCCAGTAGCGCAGGTATAACCAAATGGTGGACTGCGGTCCGGGTCAGGACCAAGTTACGGTTGTCCGGACCCGTGACCAATTTAGCTAAATGAATGAGAAAATGTAATAATCTTCATGCAGCGTTATTTTTTTTCTCCCAACGGGTGCGGCTACAGACTGCAGGCGTAGCTAATCTAGTTAATACGGCAATCGTTTACCGTGATCATAGCGTCACTCAAATGAGCCAATCAAATCGATTGTTTACCGGAAGAG
>JBBPCS010062575.1:0-17414 GCA_037974645.1 Hollardia meadi
ACACACACACACACACACACACACACACACACACACACACACACACACACACACACACACACACAAACACACACAAACACTGTTTACCGCCTGGTTTTATCACCCAACCTCCTCTACATGCCCATATCCATCCATCTTTCCCTCTCTCCCTCCCCCCACTTGATATCCCAGTCAGCCTTCTACCTCTGCGTTCTCTCACCTTGTTGCCGACGACGGAATGTGTAAATTGTGTTGCTTTAAATACCCGTGTCTTCCTCAGGCTTACAGCTTGAGGCGGGGTAGGAGTGTGGGGGTGTAGGAGTGGATGTGAGGAAAGAAGAAAGAAGAGCAAGCCACAGTGTTTAACTTAACGTCTGCTATGGATAGATAGGTCTCTCCTTTCATTTTTGCAGCCCGGCTGTTTAGCCTGACTTAACTGTTTAAACTCTGGCTGAACTTAATTTCCCCCCTTTAACTTTGTTCTTAAGTAGCTTCAAAGCTAAGAAGAACAGCTGTATGTGTCTGAGGCTTATAGGGGTCATATACTACTGGCGAGTGACTCTGTAGTGTTTGTGTAAACCAGTTTGGACCGGCGGGCGAGTTGGGTGTGCCATCAGGGCAGTTAGGATGCGGCATGAAATTTGTCAACCACAGAAACTTCTATCTTATCTTCAAATAGTGCAGTAAACCCCGCCCATTTTACCATGCCATTACTGCTTACGGCAATATGAAATATGAAATATTGCTAAAACATTAACCTGATGCATTAAATTTGACCCATGCTGTGCTCCAACTAAATTAAACCAAAGTTAACTGTGATTAAAATCTGGCCAATGGTGCTAACAAGGTTGCTGCCATGCACATATACTGAACAACATCAAGTGATTTATGCATTTGTGAAGCAACAGATTTAAGAGCAGTTCATCATTAAAACATGTAGGCATTTTCTTTTTTTTTTAGCTTGCATTAATTGATCTAGAAGTTTTTTGGACATGCGTGTGTCCCATTAACTCCACTGGAGTAGCTACAAGCTACACATGCTGCTTTTTACTTTCAAATGTGTCCTGTCAGGGAAAACTTCTCTCTTATTTAACCTTTAAGTTAAATAAGTGACCAAACATGTAGAAATGACACATTTGTTGCCACTAAATTTTCGGAATTGATCCTCTTCAGCTCTTCCGGACATATTGATGGGTTATTATTTATTACAAGGGCAATCTTAGTTTGAGTGCACAAGACTTTATTTAATTTTTGGTGGTTTCCAAGAACTCCTAATATTTCTGTTTGAAGTTTGAAGAAGTGTGTTCGATATGATGCCTGATTTGCCATAAATATCTTGATTTGATTTAAAGCATAAGAAACATGACACTGTTGGTCTAAATATTTTACTGAGACAAATTTAATAACATGATGGGACAAGCCAATAGAGTAGAGAATGCTATATGTGATTTTGTTATGCAGTATGGAAAATTGTTTAAAGATATTTAAAAGGAAGGGGAAAGTTACATTTTAACAGGTTAAATGAGTTGAGCATAGTGTGACCATGGGAAAAAAATATTACATATTGTGCATTGTTCTGTACAAATGTGTCCATTTAAAAAGCAGATATCTGCTCTAGTTCTGTTCATGGCTGAAGAACTACTACCACTACCACTGAAATGTTTTACCAGCACAAATGTCACTGTGAGCCTCGAACAAAGGTTGTTCTTGGTCAGTAATGCCAGCACTCTGCGGTGGACAAAGGTAGGACACAAGTTTGGCTAACTTGTCGGAGCTAATTGTGGTTGGCTTGACGAGTGATGCACTGGGACAGCTAATTTACCCCAAGTGTTCATGCCAAGTAGAGAAGCTCTTGCGATCAGCCGCAAGAATTAGCCCAGGACTCTATTAAAGGAGACACTAATCAGTGGTGCACTTGACCACACATTCAGCCCTCAGCCATCATGGTGCTTAGATAAACTAACCACAAGGTCAGGGCTGCACTAAAGCACCACAGAGAGCAAAGGAGCAACTTACTCTGACAGGAAGGCCTCTGAGAGCCGTTTGAATCCTGGCAAACGACAGCTGTACCTTTAAGACCTGTTAAGGTTCTGGATCCTCTCAGCTCAGAGGCAAACCCGAAGAGCTCTTTTTCTTTTCGAAGAACTTTTGTTTTTTGAGATGCTGAACTGGCCATCCGACTTTAAAATTGCAAAAAAAAAAAACATGCCCATAGCCCCTGCTTGCTGCTCTTAGCTTGTGTACTGCAAATGTATGTTTTTGATGTTACATGCAGTTAGTTTGCTTGCCTCCTCTTCTGCATCCTCTCTTAGCGTGCCCCCACTTGTTTCATGTCTTGATGGGAGTTCCGCCGAAGCACACTTAAGCAGATGTTCTTCCTGCAGGAAAAAAAAAAATCAATTCCACCGGCGGTGCAAGGATGCGATTACGCTCCACACCGAATATAAACCTGTCTCCCGCTTGACAATTTGGTTCCAATTAAACTATTTATACACGCCATATTTTCAGGGGTGAGAAGACCGCTTTGAGGCATATCTTCTTATGAGATGTTCCCTCCATTGGCTTGGTCTTGTCATCAATTATGTTGTATTTTTCTTTTGCATGAGATCAGGCTGAGCGAGCGCTGGTATGTTTCGAAGCGAACATGAAGGGAGGGGAGCGCAAAGCATGGCTGCGTACACTCAAAGCCGCGATAACGTGGCAAAAAAAGCCATAGTGGCCATGTTTGGCATGACTTACCATAACGAGGGGCTGCAAGTTTTAGTATACATCTCTTGTTCTGATTCACGTAATCGCCATCCTCACTGAATGCAAAGAGTGGAATTAGCCTGCACCATCACCTGTTATCAAGGGGGTGCTGTTAATTACCATAATTTGAGCCAATTTGAATACTGTTACACACCCAGGCAGTTCACTGCTTGGTACTTTTTGTGGTGTTCCAGCTCCACCTTCAGCCTTTAAAATTCCCTTCATTATGCTGGGACATTTGTATTCTATTTCTCATTCCCTCTGACCTGCTTATTTCCATAATGCCGGTCCCATTTGAGCTTGTTCTGTAAAAGCCGATATATATGCATGGCGTTAAAAACTGACACAGATATTGACAAAAGAGGGTCCCAAAGCCATTAGAGGTATAAGACAGTGCTCTTGTTGTTGCTTTGACCTGTCGAGAGAGCCGTGGTCTCTTCATCTCGGCTGGTCCCTCAGGTCGTGCAGTCTCTGGATGCCATGGCTGCTACTGACTCATCGCTCTTACATTGGCCTCGCAGACATACAACCAGATAGTCATTTGTCTGCTTTTTTTGTCCCTCTGACAGCATGTCCATGTTCGTGCGTGCATTGTGTCTTTGCTTTCAGAAAGACAGATAGAGATATATAGATAATCTGACAAGTGGAGAAAGAGATAGGCGGGGGAAGATAGAGAGAAAGAGAGAGAGCGAGGCGAGTAATGCATTTTGTGGGTTTATCTGATTTGTGTGTTGGTGTGTGCACCTATTTTTGCTTGTATATTCATATTAGTGCAGTGTCTCTCTGACTTGTCTCTGTTGCCTCCCTATCACTCTGTCTTATGACTTTTCTTCCCCCTCTCTCCCATTACCTAGACGACGACCCCTTGCAGCCAGTGACCTCAGATGAGACGGTGTCCGTGGGGGGCACAGTGACGCTCACCTGCCGGGTGGCCGAGAATGACAACTCTTCACTGCAATGGTCCAACACTGCACAGCAGACCCTGTACTTTGGAGAGAAGAGAGGTAAGAGGGAGGGAGAGAGGGGGAGCGCGGTCAAGAGAATCTATGAATGTGTCTATGAAGCTGCCCTATCTCCTTCAAAATACGTTCAAACGCGGCTCATTTGCTTTGCCAAAAATACTTTGCACTAAGCAAATATCTTCATATGAGTACAGAATCTGAAAGCAAGGGATTTTTGAAGTTTCCTCAGGTTCCTCTGAGTGATAGTATTGACTACCATGTTTCAGCAGACTTTGGTTAAATGGAGGTAAACAGTTCATGTGGAGAGCAAAAGAGGCAGAACATATTTGCCGAAATAAAATCTTGGAACCTATTGGCTAATGTCTGATGATGATTTTGCTTTATCTGCACTGATATGCAGATAAATTGAGAGTTTTCTCTCAACTCTGACTCCATTCTTGCATCAGTTGCTAATCAGACTGTAAACAATGACAGGCACATAGAAGAGGAGTCTTGGCACAGATATCCATCATCTGGATATCTCCATGCTACACTGGAAGCTCCAAAACATTGGCCATTGCCAGCCTCACAGAGGCTAAATCATCATCAGACGATAGCCGATGGAGTGACTTAAAATACCAAAGTCTGTTGCTGACTTAGCGTGAGTGATGAAGTTACACCTTTGGTCAGTTGAATATTTGGGTTTCTCCATTGGCCAACGCTAAAAGTGCGAATAGTCCTTAAATACGTCCTCAGAGGCATATACATCCTCAGCAGCCATGTACTAGTTTTCAACCTTGTTGTTGATGGAAACAATTGGTTACAGTTTGAACAAAGTTGTAGTTTTAGTTAAATATTTAAAAAGTCAACACCTCATGTGCATCAAATCAGTTTTGTCTTTTTCTAATAGTAGACCCAGACAATCTTTCCCTAATTTTAAAACTCTGCTTTGAGTTGCTTAAGCAGGACCACTAAACCTTTCCAGTAGCCATAGTTAGTGAAGCTACATTATGTTCAGTGAATCCTTTGCAGATATTTTCAGTCTGAACATTTTGCATTGGCAGTGAAAACTTTGCAGATGCTTTCAAAATACATTCATTTTAACTCACTTTACATGCCATTTCATGTCAACCCTGCGACAGGGCTACAATAAAGATGTTATGCTACTGCATCTTTGCTGAACAGGGCACTAATAATTACTTTGTACACACTGGGCCAAAAGCTATACTCAAGAGAAAAAGCCCCCCAAAAAAGGAACTGAGATAACAAACAAAATGCATTTGGTGCAACTTGATGGCCTAACAGGCTGGTACGTCAGGTCGACTTTTAATAATATTTTGAAAAGAGAGACACCCCACTCCTTGGTTCACTGGTCCATCATCACACAACAGACCCTGTATTTTAAAAAGACAAAATAGGGGAGAAGGACTGGCTAGTGATGGAAAACAAATGACACTGGAAATAAGGACTGACAATAAAAATATCGAGCTTTGGTACTAATGATTCCTTTTGACTCTGTTGACTCAAACCCATGGTTCCAAACATTGTCAAGAGTGAAAAGGGAAATAGTCAAACCACAGCTGGTTTGACTATAAAGACAGGGACATTACTAGGCTATGATTGCAATAAAAAGTTATTTTTCTTTATTATTTGACATAATGAAATAAATGCCCCCAAATGGTAGTTAAAGACAAATGATTTTAATAAAACTTTTAAGCCTGTCACCTCCAACTTTTTGTAGTCTTTTCAATGGTCCAGCATCACACAACAGACTTAGTTGTTGCGAGTGCAAAGAGGAGAGTCTGGTCCAGATGGAAAGAGGGATGGGAGATTTGGAGAATAAGAGACAAGGGCAGTGAGAGAAATAGACAGACTCCCTCATGCACTAATTCAACACTTAACAGAAGACAGGAAGTGATTGAGAGATGGAGTCAAGAGTGGCGAGAGTAGGGACGGATACAGGCTGAGAAGTTTTCATTGCTGAGGGCCAACATTTTTGCCACAGACAATTTGGAAAACAGAGATGCCAGAGGAGAGAGAATGGGGAGGGGGTGGAAGGACAAATGGAGAGATCAGCAAGTCTTTCCTCCAGATGGAGCTTCAGCCACAGTGGAGAGGAGAGAAATAGAAAGTGAGCCTCTTTGCTGCAATGATAGAACACTTGAAAGCCAACCTCTACTTTGGAGGGAATTGAGAAAAGTATTGGAGGAGGAGGAGGAGGAGAAGGAGGAGGAGGTATGGGAGAAAATATGAGGAGGAGGAGGGCGGTGTAGTGAAATAGAGCACAAACTCCCCAATGCAGTGGTCCAACATGCTCAGCAGATGCTGTTCTTTGGGAGGTAGAGAGTTGAGAGACAGAGAGAGGAGAGGAGGATGACGGGAGCTAAGAATTCAACCCTTCAACCGTGTAATCTCCTCGAATGATGCAGATAGAGAGAGAAAGAAGAGGGCGAGACTTGGAGATCTCATCTTTTGAGGAGAGAGGACGAAAGGTAGAGGAGGGACATTACAGAATGCAAGATGAAAGCTGACGACAAAGGGACAGAAAGGGAGGGAGGAGGAGAAAACTTGTCAACAGCAGCAGATAGAATGAAGGAAGGAGAGTGAAGAGATGCTATTTAGACTCTAAAATTATGTTGATACAACGATGAAAACCTGAGTATAAGATGAACAGTAATCCATACTTGTCTTGGAAGTAGAAAAAAAAGGGTGGTACGTTCTGGCTCCATATGCATTTTTCTTTATTCTGATGATGTTTCGGCCCTCAGGACTTCTTCAAGATCAACAACCATGGGCTGACGTGGTAAACACTGACTGTCTATTCTTCATTGAGGACTGGAGTTTAGATGTTAACTGTCAACAGTAGTATGCTAGCTAACGTTAGTCTCTAGGGCTAAAATGCATGAATGTATCATAGAAGCACTTAGCCTTGCTTCCAATTTTTCCCAGTAACCACTCGCGGTATTGTAGCTAGACCACCATTGTAAAGGAGACTTCTGTAAAACTGTTGACAGGACACCTCGAACTGCTAACAAGGTCAATTATAACTCTTGTTACTGTCATTTTTTGATCCATGGTGGTTTTATATTTGTAAAACTTTCCTCGAGCCGAGAAAAGCTATTTAAAAATCTATGATGTCATCACAGTGTAAAGTCTATGGGCTGAGCAGGAACTTGCTGGTGGGAGCAGTGGGAGAAACACTACTGCACATATTCAGGGGGCCGCATAACCAGGAAGTAAACCCGGAGACGAGAAAAAATTTTTGCCGTATGCGCCAGGCAAGAAATTATCATTGGATTGAATAGATGCCATCTTTACATCCGGTATCTAGTTCTTCTTCATAAATCTATGCTAAAATGTTTACCATGGCTTGGTAGCACCGTCAGCTGCTCCGGGATGTCTCTCTAATTGGCTATTGTGGTTCAGCTCAGGACGTACTCTGTAATCATCCACATTTTGAATCAATTCTTCTGTCCAACTGACCCAAGTCTAAGATTCACTCTTCTTTGAGCTCCATTTTGGTCTCCACCAACACCTTAGGGGAAACATCCAACTCTCATTGCTAAATGTTCTACTTTGTTCACCAGCTAGTTGCTACTTTGTATCTCTGCTGTTTGGTTCTGGGTAGGTCGATTACAGTGGGTTTATAACAGTTCTCGTCTAAAAGTTGTTGGCCAGAAAAGCAAAACAATGTGTTGAAAGAAGTTGTTTCCTGTGCCAAAGTCACAAAATAGTGTTGTTAATATCACAGAGCAGCTTTCAAAGCTGTTAAAATATAATTTGTTTACTTGTCATAAACAGTAATTTTTTTTGAAAACACACTGCTCCTTTGGGGAGACATGAAACTTCGCCATCATCATAGTTTACTGTAATTGTCTATCCAAGAAGGGAAAGGCAAAGGAAGGACAGACAGATTAAGAAAGTAAAATAAAAGACTGGTGGGATGTAAAAAAGTGAGGCAGGATGGAGGGAAAAGAGTGACTGAAAATACCTCCATACTGGATGAAGCAGCAAGTCATCTATGCAGTTGGCCCGAACAGCAAAGTGCAGACAGTGTGCTTTAGAGCTGAAACAGCAAGAGATGGAGGGGTGAGAGTAAGGAGAAAAATACTACTCAAACGGGAAATATGAGAGTTGACTGAAAAGAGGAGAAGGGAAAGAAGAGAAAATCAGGACTGCTCAGCAGCTTGTTCCAACACTGCACAGCATGCACCAGGCTGTGGAGGGTTAAGACAAGAATGGATGGGTGGACGAAGAGGAGGGAGCGAGGGATGGGCGAACAGTGTGTTGAGAGATAGTTAAGAGGAAGAAAATGATGAGTGACAACTAGGCGCAGTGGTGGCCACCACACTGCAGAGTAGAAACTGTACTACAGCAAGATCAGAGATGGCAAATTCAGACTATGATTCAGAAGTACGAAAACAGAGTGGTTGATATTACATTAAAGAGAGAACTGAGGATGCAAAAATGATGCAGGGAAAAAGACCTTGGATTTATTTATTTTAAAAAAGTTCTTAAAATAAGCTGAAACTGTTATATATGAAATGTTGACATTACATAATCACAGGGTCACATCAATTCAATACAATCATCAGGTAATTTGAAAGCTCATCCTGACTTTTATCATAATAAGGCAAAGAAAGCTATTGATAGCAGTTTAATTTGCCCATGCTTTGCACAGATGAGAGAGACAGAGACACAGAGGGTGAGCACATTTAAGAGACTTTTTTAAATCAACATGGAAGTCAATGGAAAGACAAAAAAAAAAAGTAAAGGGACAAAACTGAGAAAACAAGCATGGTTCCAGTGGAGCAGAGCTAATGAGAGTTCTGCAAGTATAACCGCTCAGATAAAGATAAAGCAAAACAGGAAATTAATTGTTAAGGGACACAAAGCCCAGTTGTGTTTATTAAAGCAGATACAAGGACGAAAAATGTACAGCTAATCCTGTCCCGTATTAATCTGAGCATGAACATTTAGAGCAAAGGAACCTGTCATTCCATGGCATAAACAATAACTGTAGCCAATACGGTATATTTTAATACATATTAATTCTAGATAATTTATTTTAAGACCCTTTTAAGGAACCACAGATACCCTGGAGGAAAAGTGTGGGAGTGGATGGGTCGATGGATGAGTGGAAAAAAAAAAGACCCAGTGCTGGTTATAAAAAAAGATTAGACCGCTAGGAAAGCATGAAAACAGCTTCCTACGTTAGTGTGAGACTACCGGGAGACAGCATGAGAGACGGAGACATTGAGAGGAGGAGATGGACATGGGGGAGATAAAGACAGGTGGAGAAACCAAAACACTGGAATCAGGACAACGAAAGGGAAACGAACTAGGACATTACATTTACATATCTGGCTTTTCGGCGGTGCTCTCATCCAAAGCAACTTGCCTATAACATAGTGTTAATTCAGTACAGCTATGAATGCTCTCTGAGTTTCCTCTTAGGAGACTCAACAGTGTCAGAGTGAGTCAGCAAGCCTTAAAAATAGTTTACAAAACTCTGCTGAGACGAGATAAAGCCATGAGCATCCTGACTGACAGTGCTTTACTCCTCATTTTGAGACTCTGACCTCTGGGGGACCCTCAGGGGGGCTTTTGACAACCCTGATTATTTTCTCGATTCGTCATTTTGTACACAGAGAAAAATGCCCCTCTCAATTTCCCAGTCCTGTTTCGTGTCCTGTTTCCATCTTTGTTTTATATACTAAATGCTCTTAATCTTTATATATACTTTCGTGAGTGAAAGTCATTTCTCTACTTTGGTAGAAATAAAACCGTATTTATTCTATTCTGTTTAATAGAGAAATGTAGCTCGTTACTTTTTGAGCCCATTAGCTATCAACCAAAGAGCCAGTTATATTAAACCCTAACTTAAAATGCGAAGCTACATCCCTACGGACGCTTGAGATTTCTGAAATGTTTTTCAGTCGGCATTCTGTGTCAAGAAATGGTTTGCCCTCATGTTACTTCATTTACATACATCCTCGGCAAGCTAGACAACAAGCACGACTGAGGTGGGCTAAACTTTCCCACCACAAGTGAGGTCAAATGCTCAGAACAAAGCAAAAAACATTTCATAAGATGAGCACAAACTCTGAAATGCATATTACCAATGTAAATGATAAATATGACTTTCCTCCATTGTGAATGATTATGAGACAGTGGCACAAATTGGACGCTGTAGATGCACTTGTAAGCTTATCAATCATGGTAAGTCAATGTATCAGCCCACTTTAACACCTGAATTACCCTCGTCCGATGTGTCCGATGTGTGGTCTCCACCACATAACACTTTAGTTCTCTTCCTTTATGTACAAGGACCATGCTATATATATTTTATGTTATGTTCATTCAATAAAACTTCACAAGACCAGACCAACATGGCTGAGAATTAGACCCTCATATACTTATTTGACAGTATGCAGACAATAGTGCAGTGCAGTTTGAGGTTTTGCATGCACAAACGTTATATTTGCTCTCAGCCTGCCTTTGATTTTATTTGTTTGTCATGTTCCTTCCTTTCCATAAAGGCATATCAGCCGACATCAGACCAGACTGAACAATTTAACAAGGTAATGGATCTCTGGTGATTTACAAACCGTGGTGGACAGGGAAGCTCTCGCCTAGTGGGAGGATATTAAGTTGGCAGATGTTAAATGTGGTCAGAATGACTGTAACGTGTAAATCATTTCATTAAACACACGCACTAAGCACAGCGTTAAGCAGTCTTGAGCGAAACAAACTGAAAAAGTGTTGAAATTGATGGTTAGAGCCACACTCAGCCTTGCAAGACAAACTGACAATGACTGCTCAAAACACTGTGCAAGACGGTACTCCAAATGCAGGCCGTGAAATGTTTTTTTTTTTGACATTTTCTGAAAAACTATTGATCCACATCGCATCAGTCAAAGTTTTGTTGGTGTTGGGGAAGGCTCTCTGGAGAATACGTTAGCAAAAACCATCACAGGACCAAAAGATTCCAGGAGAGACTTTTGAAATGTAGCACATGAAAGTAGGCTTTTTCTACATTTTCTCTTTGCATTATCTGATCTCATGTATTTTCTCAATGTGTCCTTCAAATACCGGTAAACACATGCAATGGAAGACAAGCGCGGGGAGAAGAAAGGGACAAGTACACAAGGAATTCAAAGTAAAAAAAAAAAAAATCCAATTTAGTTTTGAGGTTAATGAAGTAAATTTAAGAAAAAAAACATCCACTGTGTGATTCAGATGATGGCCTTTTGCCTCTCACTGTAGGAAGATAAATGAAAATCAATAAACCAAACATAAAACAGTACAGACATGCACACATTGGTATTTATTAGTCTCATTTTTTTCCTTGGATGAAAAAAGAGACAGTCATAGCTCTGATGCATTATTTCCCTTTTTTTAATTCAATGAATCAACATTCCAGCAAACTGCCTTCTTAAGGCTGAAAGTAGTAGAGTAGTGATTGTGTCAGTCTCTTTTCTTTACCTGCTAGCCCACTAGAACAGGTGTGCATCGTGTTTAATCTTATGCCTTATAACTAGATGAACCCAAAGTCCTCCTCTTAACCTTATGGGCCCGACGGACACAGCCTGCGTCCAAATTCACAGCCATTCGTCTCGGTTGAATTGCTCGGGAAGTCTTCATTGCAGCGAGGTGATGCACATACCACATGAAACAGCACAACTTGAGCTTTCAAACAAGGCTAGTTGTTTGTCTATGCGTTGAAGTATTGGCGAGAAAAATTATTTTAAATTCACATCAAATTTCATCATGGTTACAATCTGCATACAGCTCTGCATCCATCTGCACACCCATTAGTCTTGTTTGAATTACTCATGAACACATATCACAAGAAAGGGGGGATCAGAGCTTTGTAATGATGCTAATCACATATTTGTACGCCGAAGTAATCACGTTATAAAGACAGCTCAAGCGTCTGCAAAATAATATCTTAACCAATTTCTTCTTTATCCATTTTACACTCCTGCTTCTCATTTGAATAAGTCACAAAGTCCCTGTAACTTCACAATGTACCACATATCAAAGTAAACTGCAGAACGTACCGTTTCCGAGGATATCATTTGTTTCTCTGTGTGGCAAAGCGTTCTCGAGTAATCCAGTTTTGAAATCACAGCAAATTTCTGCATCATCACTTTGTATGAAAAATAAACACAGAGTAATGTGTTTGCTTTTCATTGCAATGATTCAAAAGTTGTTGTTAAAAGAAGTACGCAGGTCACCTGTGCACATGTAGGCTACTGTAAATGCATATGCTCAAATGCCAGTCAGTTCAGGAAGAACCAGAAGTAAACTTGGATAATTTTGAGACCAAAAATGCCACCAAAACAATGTACTGCTGAAGAAGTGGCTTTATGTATATAAATATTGTACTTTATCTGTTTCAAATAAAGTGCATTTTTCATCCAATGTCTCAGTGACAAGACTTCAGTGAGTAAAACAATGGCATTTATTTCCATTAGGCACTAAGCACATGTTTTTCATACAGTATCCCACCATCATGGTTCTGATATTGCCAGATTCCAGACAATCTCCCCAACACAATTATGAAAAGAAATGTCTACTGCCAGCATTCTATGGTGAGATGCATGTAAAAACATAACAATTTCACAAGACACATTATTTTTTTTATTTCTTTGAAATATAGGATACTATAAAAAATGTGCAAGTATTAATATATCAAATGATGGAAGTTCTGGATAGCCTCGACTGTGCTTAACAAAACAAGATATAGCATGTATGGCTGGCCCTTATAATGACCAAGATAAGAGCTTAAAAGTAAAGGTAGTGAAATTACCCTGAAAATCGCCTAGGGCCCATAGGGTTGACACTTTAGAAATCTTTTATTTCTTGCAGAGTGAGCTGAAAAGATCAATGGCACTCTCATGTCTGTGCACCAGAAATGAAGTCACAGCCAGCAGCTGGTCAGCTTCGCTTAGCAAAAAGGCCAGAAAGAGCTGGCCTTCTTCTGTTCAAATGTGAAAAAACTCTCCAGCTAACCTCTAAAGCTCCCGAACTAACCAATCCGAAGTGACCTGAAGTCACTGCTTTTTTCGCCTATGTGACAGAAGGGTGGTAGCTGTTTCCTCTTGTCTCCACTCTTCAATCTAAGCTAAGCTAACTGTCTCCC
The DNA here is from genome assembly GCA_037974645.1 of Hollardia meadi. Lineage (NCBI taxonomy): Eukaryota > Metazoa > Chordata > Actinopteri > Tetraodontiformes > Triacanthodidae > Hollardia > Hollardia meadi. The sequence goes on from JBBPCS010062575.1 coordinate 12,820, forward strand.
GCCTCAGATCTAACAGGCAGATATGAGAGCGGTATCGATAATCTCATCTGACTCTCGTCAACAAAGCAAATAAGCATGCTTCCCAAAATGTCTAACTTTTCCTTCACACTAGTCTCTTGTACAAGTGAGGATGGCATGCACGCACATACCACACTGGCAAACAAAGGCAATCAAATCAAAGCGCTACAGGACATCAAGAGGCATCAGGAAGAGGGGTGAATAATATTTCCTGCTTTTACTTTGCATTAGTCTAATCCTTGGATTTAGAAAAAAATGAGCAGCCAAATTAATGTGATGGCATGCATAAAGCACCTGAAAGCAGCAGGCTGATGGTGACAGCCATTATGATAATTGCTCTCTTGACTTCTTTTTCACTATAAAGGTGCGAAAAGATGAGAAAATAAGCCGCGCTTTGGCATTATGCATTTTACAATGTTGTGCTTTTTTTTTCTTATCCCTTTGCACCAGCCAGCATGAGCAATGTCTTCTCTAGGTAATCTAGCTCTCGGGATGTGTCATCGGTCAGTGTTATTTGCCAGAAATCCCCAATGGAAATTTATTGCTGCTGTAAATACTACATGGCACAATTTCATTGGCATGTTGCTTGAAGCTGATACACCGCTGGGAACATTTCTCTCTCAAGTTTCAACTGGAACTAATGCCTCCTTGCTTCATTTTGCACCACCTTGGGCAAAGTTTGGTTCATCTCGCTCTGTTTGCTGCTTTCCGTTGATTTTGCATACATTTAGGCTGCCAACCTCTAAATGATTTTTTTTAATTTTAATTTTGCCTGAAGGTGGAGAAAGAGAGACAAGTGAATTGAGAGGGAGAAAGAGGTGGAGAGAATGAGCGGAAAGTGGATAAAACAGACAGAGGTGTGTGTTTATCAAGATTTTCGTAGTTGGCACGCTGATCCAGGATCAATTGACACTCTCAGATCAGCGGGAATGGTATGATCAAGGGAAGCCCACGGTCACTGAACCCAGATCAGCTGTCGGAAAGGACAGATAATTAGGGAGCTGGAGAGAATATTCAGAAACAGATGGGAGGATGGAGGCGACATGTGGGTGAGAGCGAGGGAGAGAAGCAAGAAGAGAGGGAGTCTGTTTGGTGTCAGCTAAATGCCCAAAATGTAAAACAAAGAGAGAGAGAGTGTTGAGTGATTAGAGAAGGAGGAGGTGGGGGAGACAGAAGAAGAAAGAGAGAAGAACAAGGCAGGAAATGAGAAAGATGAATGGGAAGAAAAATGGACGGGGTGGGAAGCAGGAGGGAGAGGTGAAATGCAGATTCAGGTTGAGCCAAAGAGGGAGATGAAGAGATGCGGAAGCTGGGAGGGAGATATGAAAATATTGGTATGTAACTGATGTACTTTCGGCAACACAGGTTTCTCCCCTATCGTGCCAATAAGGCAAATTTGAATTTTAGAGAGTTCACTGCAGAGTGGAAACTTGGTTGGAAAGGCATAAGGAGGCAGGAGGTAGATGAAAAAGGAATATATGTATGTGGACTCAGTGTGTGTTGTGAGAGAAAATTCCCCTCATCCTGAACGTTTGAAGTTGAAAGAGCATGAGGAAGATTGAGGGAGGAGGAAGAGAAGGAGGTGCAGGAAGAAGACGAGTGGGCGAAAATAGCTGCTGTGACCAGACCAACAGTTGGACCTTTGGGGAGTATCGAGTCTCGAGTTTGAGGTGCAGACAAGAACCACTGTCTGGCCAAACACACACACACACGCATGCACAAGCAGCAGAGACATGTAGACACACTTTCAAACACGGATGTACAAAAAGGTTTGTACGCTGATGAGCAGATCCTGTATCAACCTGCACAAATGCTCAGCTCAACTGACAGCCCTGACACCACATAGAAACCCCTCACACATAGAACTACAAATTGGAAGATGATATTTTAAATAAGTATTTATTTATTTAAGAATTTGTTCTCGCTGTAAATACTTATTTTAAAGGTCAGCCATTATCTACTCACCCCCATGCTGATGGACAGTTGGGTGGAAAGTTTTTTAGTCCACGAAACATTTCTGGAGCATTCTCCTTAACAAAGGAAGAAGATGCTGACTTTAAAAGAAGACGACGGTGACGTTAAAAGTTGATTTTTAAATTGATATTAAAGAGACGTCATTTACACTCTTTTTTAAAAAAAACAACGAAATCTTCACTGTAGCCAGTGGGTCGTGTACGTTATGAGATAGTAGTAGAACTTGTGGTCTCTTCATACCTCAGTGTTTACCTGCTACTTGCGTCACATCTCATCTCGCTGCATGTGTACTACATTTGTTTTTTAAGTTTTAAAACAAGTCCCCAGCTTTGTCAGCTGTTTAGGTGAATGCTGCAACGCTGTTTTGATGTGAAACTCCAGTAATGTTTTGTGGACTAAGCAACTTTATCTGACTTTCCATCGGCATGGGGGTGAGGAGATAATGAATACATTTTCATTTTTGGGTGAACTGTTGCTTCAATTTATTTATTTTTTATCCTAAATATTCCTCAACATAGGAACGCAGGGGTCCCCTCGATAATTTAACAACACCATAGGGCATGGATTGTGCCGAAGTCTATGATTAGAGCATCTCACTTGATGCTCAGGTGCAGCTGTATTCTCTCTGCTCGGTTATTTTTACGTGCAGGTTCCACTTCTGCCGGAGTAGCAGGCAGCAAACCGTTTGGGAAGTTCAGCATCAAAATTAAGATAAGATTGCACCTGTGTTTTTTTTTAAATATGTTTTTAAAAACACAAAATTCTCTGCTAAAACACTCTAAACGATATGAGAAAGTTGTCTGCTGAAGGACATACTGTTTCTGAAAACACTTTAAATTGTTTCAACTTTTTCTGTCTGGTTAGCAGATGGCTCTAAACACTGCAACACTCGTGAGCTTCGGTTGATGTTGCCATGGAAAGGAACACGGTCAAAGGCACAAAACAGCAATTACAGCACACTGTAGCAGATTCAAAATGCCCTATTGTTACAAGTAGGAACAAAACATTGTTATATAGTTGTGGAACCCATCCATCGGTTTGATCAGTTTTCTATAAATGCTTCTTTAACTTTAGCTCGCTACTACTGGCGCTTGCAACAGAAATTTCAGCTTTGTGACTGTATATGATTCTTATCAAAATTATCATTGGGAGTCATAGAGTGTTTTTTTACTATTATTAATATTATTATTTTTGGGACATTCTATGCCTTTATGAGACAGGGAGAGCAGAGAGATGTCAGGAAACAAGAGAAAGATGCTGCAAGGGTCCAATGTGGTGGCCAATTATCAGTGTTTTAATCCACAAATTGAGCATTGCGTTAGTTCTGGGAGGCCACGGAAGTCAAGCTTAACTCACAATCTCAGCTAAATCAGCTGATCTGAAGCCAGCCCACGTCAGCTGATGGCTCAGCTGATTCTCTTCTATCCGTTCAATTGGTAAATCTCATACAGGACACACTATTTAAGCTGCTTTGACCTGCCTGCTCTTCCTGCTTCCTCTGCAAGCTGCTTTGCAACCCACCTCCACCCCAGCTCCTCCTTTTTATGTTGTGTGTGACTTAATCAATGTCATCTCTGTTGTCACTGATGCCTGCTCTGTCCTCTACCCGTGGGGGTATTTGCTGCTTAGCTCCCTGCCTCAGGCTTTCCATGTAGGCACATGGAAGGGCAGGGAGTTGTGCTCTCTCTCTCTCCCAGAACAGAGCCATACTGCCAAATATAACTTTATGCAAATGGGAATCTTAAGTTTCTTTGACTATAATGGTCCTGACAGAACCCCCATTTTTTGTATCTTCTGTACTGATAATTCAACCAGTTTGATTTGGACCACCTTTTTGCATGTTGAAAAATCCTGACTTGATTTGTATTTTCTGCTTTTAAACAGTAGGAATAAGAAGAGAAGACTCGAACACTAACTTCCATAGGTTTTGAATGTTCTAAAAGTGTTGGAAGCTGTGAACTCTGATGCTCAGATGTTTAGAGTTTCATGTCCATCCAAGCCTTGGAAGTGCTCCAAATGTCAGTCACCTAATGTGTTCTATAAAAAAATAAAACTTTGCAGATATATTCCTCTACCCTGCATACACACATGGATACACACCTCGTCCATTAATCCACTTTATCTCGAAACTAAAAAATTCATTACATCTCTTCACAGAAGAAAGAAAAGCCAATCAGCAGCGTGTGACCTATTGGCAGTCTATTTATGTGGCCCAAATCGCAGGCTAAACAGCGTGAAGCACATGTACATATTTCAAGGGCCTCGCGATCAATACGCCCCCATAACTAGATATCCTATTGTTTTGGAAAATCAATCACACCTGTACTCACAAACAATATACATTGTTTATAATGAAAAAAGAAAGAACAAAAACAGCCCAGAGTCAGGAAAAATTAGAAATGGGTGAGATGTAAGAGAGAAAGACAAAAAGAGGAACAAGAATGAGGGAGAGAGGGGAGATTCAGGAGAGATGAGGGGAAGAGAATTAAGGAGACTGATAGTTGAGCGGAGGGTCCAGTGGGCATGGATAAGTGTGTGTGTGTGTGTGTGTGTGTGTGTGTGTGTGTGTGTGTGTGTGTGTGTGTGTGTGTGTGTGTGTGTGT
>JBBPCS010062614.1:0-17408 GCA_037974645.1 Hollardia meadi
GGGGGGGGGGGGGGAGTTCAGCATCGCCCTTGAAGCTGGTTTGTGAATAATACTGAGGTCAGAGAGTTGGAAAACCATGTCACACCACTGTTTAAGAGTTTCAGTATATTGTGCCTCTGTTGAAATTTGGTACTTTGCTGTTCTGCTTCTTGTGGATAATCATGCCAGTGACGTAAATTCCTTGAAAGCTGTCACAGTAAAAATAGTTTTTGAGAAACAGTGGACAAATTAGACACAATATTTATCCAGGAAAGGATTTTTAGACCTTGAGAGTATGTAGGCTTTTTTTTTAGTGCCACACTGCTTACAGATTACAAAATTAGGACCCTACACAAACTGGTTTGTTAGTTCTGCTTACGGTGTGGCTTTGGGGATCCAGGCTCAAATAATTTAACATTTATCAGGTAGATTGTCATGAAATTATGTGCAGACATCCACAGTGTCCAGGAGTTGAATCTTAATTACTTTGCTGATGCTCTGACTTTTCATCTGGCGCCACTGTGGGATTAACATTTGTTACATTGAAATGTGACAATTGGTTGGATTATCATGAAATTTGTCCATTCAGATACTCATGTTCCCATCATATATATTTTTTAACATTTCATCAAGTACCATTATCAGGTCAAATTTTTAATTTGTCCAATATTTTATGAACAACTACCTGTAAAATTAGAATGGCATTCCTATCACCCTCAGCAGTATTTTGTGTTTGTGCTAGTTAGTAAATGATAGCCTGCTAACACCAAATGCGAAGATGGTGAACATGGTTAATGTTATACCCTATAACAGTGATTTCTAACATTTTTTTGTTTGACATACCCCCATAGTCCAGTCCAATGAACTCAAGTAGCCTTTCATCAACACCACCAGTTATGTTCCAAATGCTACAATTTTTCTACATCCCACCTAGCAACAACAGAATTATCCCTGGTTGGGAATTGCTGCCTTATTCTATAAGTTCAAAGTGAACTTACATAAGCACGTTGACAGTGTTGAAGGGGGAGACAGAAGTTCTAGACTGCAGGTTTAAGTTTAGCTTGACAATTTTCTTTTTTACTTTCATTTTTTAAAATCTTGTAAATAGTTAAGTTATTACGTTACTAATATGCAAAACAATGTGTATTGTCATCCAGCGATCTTTCGAGCAGGCTTCGGCTGCTTTCCATCAAAAATAATTGCCGACACTGCGAAACACAGCTGTGTCCAAGTTTGGCTTCTCAAAGCTGCCTGCATGGCTGTGTACTCTTAGCCTTGTTTTGGTAATGCCAAAGATGGTAGATAGGACAAAGATACCATATTACAAGCTACGCTAATGGTATGAAATGGTACACAATTACTGTTACGGGTGTTGATAGGACCCAGTTGCAGCACAAAAAACACCACAGGTTGGATTGGTAATGACTCTTATTTATAGCAGAACAAACAGTCTTGGCAGGCAGACGAAGAATCGCTAAACTGGAAATATCACCGGTGACTGAGGTGGATTTCCGAATAAAGTCTCTGGAGGTAAGTAGCACACTGGAGTAGCAGGCAGGTAACTCACACAGTGTAGGCGAAGGTGGAGAACGCCAAACAGCCACAGGCAGACAGAAACCAGGAAGTGCGAAGGCAGATTTCGTGGTCGGGGACAGAAGATTGTTCGGTTTTCCGGGGCAGAGACGAAAAGGGAGAGTCAGGGACAGGCAGGTTCGGTAACAGAAGATCAGTCCAAAAGTACACGCTGGAGAGTCTTGCATTGAGATGGCGAAAGAACAATCTGGCAGTGACTGTGTGAGAGGCAGGAGACTATAAAGCCAGTGATTGCCATTGAGTAGCAGCTGAGTATGTGCCCAGGTCCATTGCATGAGTTGTGAATCATCTCACATGATGCTACTCAGCCAATGAAATCGGTGCATTCCGATAAGCATTGCGACTCGAATCAGTGAATGTGGCACGAGCAAACCCACAAGAGACGAGACGAAAGACAGCAGTTGGAGAAGTAAGTGAGACAAAGAAGAGTCATTTCACATGATGTGCTCTATAAAGAGAAAGCAGTCTTTTAATCCAACATGAGATTGGTCCACTATCGCAGCAGCTACAACCCATACTGTCTGTGGTGTGGTGGCGTTTTACACAACTGAATATTTCCATTCATATGAAGCATATCGAATGAAGTGGAGACCATTGATATTGGTATCACTTTAAGGTTACCGGTATTGGTATCGTAGTTTTTTGAAAAGATACCCAGGTCCAGAGCTCCAAACACATTCAGTGATTCTAGGTCAGGTGTTGTACTCACTGAGTGCTCATTTCCCAGTTGGACAACAAAGGAATCAGAGCTTCGTACAGTGTTGAAGGAACAGTGTGCTGTTTTTGGATTTACCCTTATTTTCTGTCTTAAAGAACATTAGATAGAACTGTCTAAGCTATAACAAGAGGTTTATGTTGTACTCAACCTGCTTTTCTAGCGCTGACTTGTGAGCCACAGTTTTCATTGGGGAAACCAGCTGACATTGAAGACTATCAGGTGATCGCCCTAGTTGTGATCCCACAGCCTGCAGACATAAATATCGTTCTTGTCATTGTGATCATGATCTGGCAGGAAAACGCCACTTTGTAACTGACAGCGCCAGTACAGATCAAGCACAGCTTTAAAATTCAATAAAACATGTTAGCTTATACCGAAGGAGACAGCAGCTATCTGAATTTCAGGAAACACAAACTAGACACATGAGAACACATGATAGGTGGTGAGAAGGGATGGTTACCCCCATGATAACACAAGTGATTACATGTTTTGTTTCAAGTGTATTCCTAAAGTATTGAAAGCTCCCGTGTAACAGTTTTGATGTGCTGAAATGTACAAATGAATAACCAACAATCAATTTCTTTCTGAATGTAACATCTTTCTTCACAATGTGTAAAGACATAAAACAAACGGCAGTAACTTCTTCTGTGATTTCAATATGTCATAAGATGATTTTTTTTTTTTAAACAAAAAAACAGCTGAATGAAGAGAAGCCGTGCCCTGTGGACACCGGTTAGACTTTTGTCTTTGTATTTGCCTTCTACATAAATAATGGAACATTTCTGCTCCCACACAAAAAGCATTAAATATTAAATGAACAAAAATAAGCTGTAAAACGCTGCACATTTGACAAGCGTGCCTACAGCAGCCAAAGCACACTGTTACTGCAGAGAGAGAGAGAGAGAGAGAGAGAGAGAGAGAGAGAGAGACAAAGCAGGACAAACACTACATCTGACAACAACTGAACTCACTGCGCTTCAGCCACGCAAGCCAAGGTGCTGGGAGACAAATGCCCATTAGCTTCATAATGTTCTCAAAGGTGGCAACCAGGATATAAATCTAAAACATGAAGACAATTCTGGAAAATTCACTCATTCACTTATTTACTCAGATAAAGTAGATAATTCTACTTTGTAAAATAAATTCTTTCGCTATACCAACATTTACTTATGATGGAGAGCTGCACCTCCTACTATATCTGGAAGTTCTCTTGAAGCTGCATTACACTGATTTGGTTGATGCTTTTATCCGGAGCAACTCACAATACGTGCATTCAAACTGCATACAAACATGAGCTAGATGTCTTCACAAATTCCAAGTGCATCCCTTCCAACTTCCAAACAACTAAGAGTGTGCTAACTGTGTAGAGGGTTTTTGTTTTAGCTATTGACTATAGAATAAGGACCAACAACATGAGAGCTCTCCACAAGTGAAGTCAAAACATCTTGATCACCCCTTGGCTGCAGTATAGGTCATAAATACCCCCCTCCATGTTGGCAGATGGGACAAATGGGTCATTTTTCAGATCAGTTTGGTTTTAATTAGTGATTTGATGCTATAAAATGGGGGTGAAACATCATGATTGACAGCTGAGCCCTGCTCGATACTGAGCAGGCAGATGTAGGTGCGGGAACTCAACACCGCGGCTCCACCGCCTGATCACTACTGCACAAACTCTGGCTCCGTCCATCTTTATTCATGTCTTTGGTTTTTAGCCTGTGGCAGAATCTGGGCATTGATTCTGCCTTCAGTCGGGAGATCAGAGAAGAGCACAGCGTAGAGCCTCGACCGAGACGTGCAACCATAGGATGCCAAATCCATATGTGACTTTCTTTTATACTTAAACACACACACACACACACATATATATATATACATCTCTGTTGGCCACATCACCAATCTGATTGTGATCTGTCTTGGTTTCTTACATGCAAAACAGCGTCAGGCCCAACCTAGTACAGAGGGCGGGGGTAATGTTTTGTATTTGTTGTGTATTTGTTTTTTGATATCTGATAGCTATCAGAGATGCACAAGGTGTAAATGAAGTACAAGATGCCAGACAAGCAGATGACTTTCTTACATTTACTATAGAGTTTATTTTAAATTATTTTCACTCTAAGCTGCAGAAACATCTTGATCATCTTTAAAGATACAATGCGAGGCAACTTCTGTATTGTTCAAACAGTAAAGTAATCTTATAACAATTAAGCTAACTCAAACATTAGCAGCTTACATAAAGTTTTAGTAACGTTCTTTTGTATCTGGTACAACCTTTCTAGGGAATTTGTGAGATCCATGTGCATAAAGCATTCTGTAAGCCTTCTACAAAATTAATTAATGAGGTAAACGAAGTCAGGAGCCCTGTCAGAAATGTATTCACTCGTCATTTCTCCAACCCTGTCTGACATTCCATATATTTTTCCAGAGAGCGAGCTCCTGTCTGTCTGCCAGGTGGCTGGAACGCAGAGGACCGAGCCAAACAATGCAGGCCACGGGATCCGGCCCGGGGATGTGCTGTTGAACCAATTCCATAATCAATACTCTGAGCACCAATAATGAGCTTCTACAATCACCAGGGACAGCTGCTAATGAGAGAGAGAGAGAGAGAGAGAGAGAGAGAGAGAGAGAGAGAGAGCGAGAGTGTGAGAGATCTGTAAAAAGGCTTACGGCAGCAAAGTTTTGGACTACAAACTAAGACATGTGGGTCATCTAAACTCGCACAAACACATCATACAGGACTGTATGATAGTAGATATGTGATATTAGCATGAAAAAAGGAAGCAATCTCCTATATTCAAGCCAAAGTATCGACTTTGAGCAGGGACAAGGATGTATTCAGTATATTAACTTGCCATGTGCACGTGGGTTGGTTGTACTTCCTCTTAGCGATAGATTTTTAATCACCATAAATAATTATTACATTAACATCAGATACTTCTTGTTAATGAGAAATACCAACACCAGTTTGTTCCAGTCTCTAAGACAGATGATGAGCCTGAGTGATAATTATGACCAGTAAAGGACAGAGTTTTAACAAATGTCACAAGGTCACGAAGCCAACACTTGAACTCAGTATCACTTGTGCCCCAGCTGCTCCCTCACCTCCTCAGCCTGCTCATCTGCTGTGGACTAATATTTAATTTCGGAAACGCTCTCATCAAACCAGGGCTTTTGAGAGAAAACTGGAGAGGAATGATAATGACGCGGGGAGGATTTTGGTCTCAAAGCTAACTATTAACCATATCAGCCTGCGTCAGCAGTTTCCAGCACTTATCTTTGACTAGTTTTTTTCTGGAGCAACACTCAAGTAATTAACACTATCTGGAGGTTATCCAAGGAGGATAACCTCCTTTGTTCAGAAGTTTGTGCTACGCCCCTGTCCATGAGCCATGAACTAGTGTTTATGAACATTTTCCTTTACAGATGCGTTCATTAAAAGCTGCAGGGTTGAGGTGACGGTGAAGGCAGGGGTTCAGGCTGAGATGAGTCCAGTGAAGGGAGGCTGAGGCTGGTGGAGAGCTGGCGGGGCTGAGAGGTGACTATAGAGGCAGGGTGGAGGCGGAGTAGGGAACCGCGACGAGTGGCGGAGATAGGCAGTGGTTGCCCCTGTACACAAAGCGAGGCCCATAAAGACGTGGTTAGACGAGTTTGGTGTGGAGGAACTCGACTGGCCTGCACAGAGCCCTGACCTCAACCCCAGTGGACACCATTAGAACGCTGACTGCAAACTTCTCATTCAACTCTTTTGGCTAAATGGACACAGATCTCCACAGATGCACACAGACGAGAGGAAGTATGTACTCCATATGAACACCTCGGATTTTAGAATGAGATGTCCAACCAGCTCATACACCGATCAGCCACAACATTAAAACCACTGACAGATGAAGTGAATGACATTGATCATGGCTACAGTACAATGTTCTAGTGGGAAACTCTGGGTCCTGGTATTCATGTGGATGTTCTTTGACTCACCCAAACATTGTTTCAGACAAAGTAAACCCCCTCATGCCAACAGCACTCCATGGATCGTCATTTTTCAGGCACGTCCCATGTAGCTCAATCAGATTTGGATGTGGGGCATTTTGAGTCCAGGTGGACGCCTTAAGCTCTTTGTCACATTCCTCGGGCTGTTCCTGAGCAGTTTTTGTTGTGTGGCAGCACACATTGTCCTGCTGGGGGACCAATGTCATCGGAGTGTGCCGGTGCCATGGGGGTGTGCTTGATCTGCAAGGGTGTTTGGGCCGATGGTTTGTGTCAAGTGGCATGCACATGAATACCAGGATCTAGGGTTTCCCAGCAGAATATTGCGCTGTAGCAAGATGATCAATGTTATTCATTTCAACTGTCAGTGGTTTTAATGTTGTGGCTGATCGGTGTTTATTACAATACTTATTTAATAAAATAAATAGATAATAAATAAATTTAATTTGAATACATAAAATACATACATGGTGGTGACTACAGACAGAGCACAAAGTAACACATTTTTAAATTTATTTTATCTATAATGATCCAATCCGTGACACAAAAACCGTGATATGATCCGAACCATGAGTTTTGTGATCGGTTGTACCCCTACTAAGGACCTAATACATTGGGCACACACTCTAGGTGAGGGTAAACCTTGACCCACATAGACAGAGCAAAGGGGGGAAAAAAAACAACTCCTGATGTCACATTGCTTTATCTCTGGGTAACGAAATCTTTCCATCTTTGGAAAAGTCAAACAGGTACCACTGGGAGCTTCTTGGCTTTGTGCATCACTTTTTTCATACAATTCCACAGCTGTGCTTTAAAAAAGAACTGTTGTAATCCAGGCATGTTTACATTGACACGTGGCCTGGCAGTGGAAAAGAGAGCACAGGTAGTCCTCTGTGGAGCCTCAGTGACCGCTGAAGAGGACAGGGTGAGACATTTTGCTACATGGATAAACAATCTTTATCTCCACTTATACTACATGGAATTTCACTAGGCGCTCTGGTGTCATGTATTCCCTTGAATTCCTACCAGGGAGCTGCTTCTGTGCTAGATGTGTTATCAAAAATATGTCATCCAGCTACCAGCTGGGGATTTTTGACCTTTTAGTTACTCTAAGCGATTGAGCGGCCGGTGGGATTTTTCACAGGGAAAAGCCATTTAAGAAACATGTCTGTCAGCGCTTTTGGGGAGGAGGGCAGATAAGAGGGTGAAAACTGGTGGGGAAGGAAGAATATAAAGAGGGGAGGGAGGTGGAGGAGGGGGAAAATGAGAGAGATGGAAAATATGGAGGTGTACTTGGTCTGGTGCCTCCTGTAATGACACCAGTGGGAGGTTATTAGTGGGTCGAAAATAAAGCCCGTGCTGATCACCAGAGAGCCTCGGCCATGCCAAAGGCTTCAAGAACAACCTTCCATGAAGGTTCATGTTCATGTTTGCCAGTGAGATGCATGAGCAAGACTGCTTTAAATGTCTTTTCACTTATTTTACATCTTCATTCTGTTTAGTGTAGAGTCTTTGTGCTTTCTCGTCTCGCAGGTTCCCATGGATCATGGTTGGACCTACTGCTGTGGTCCTGCTGGATGCCCACTGCTGCTATTATTATTATTATCATTATTATTATTACCATTACCACTATTATTATTATAATTATTATTATTATTATTATTGTGTTAAAATCTCTTATTATATTGCAAAATAATAGTTTCTAAGGATATTACTATTATTTAAAGAAGTAATATTTCTAGAGCTGTGATTATTACAGTTGCTATACATCTGTGCGTGTGTGCCTGTCTCCCTCCCCCCTCCCACTACAACCTGCTTGTGCTTGCTCATGGGGGAAATGTTGGGTCTCTGTCATTTACTAATTATTAATAATTAAATGAATTAATAATAGTATTTCTGCACTGTGGTGAAACTACTTTTACTTAGGTACTTCCACCTCTGCTGTTCACACTATGACTCCCGGGTAGACATGGTGTTATAATGACATACTCATCATGCACATTGGCGAGGTGTGGCCATGACGGTAAGAAAAAGTAAAACTAGGCCAAAAAAAAAAAAAGGAAAATAAAAATTACAAGTGGCCAGACAATCAGACTGGTGTTAAATAAACACTTAAGAAAAAAAAATTGTTACTTAAATTGCTCAATGTGAATATATGATCACAGTATACAGACCCACTTCCTGGTTGGAGGTGGACCTACTGTACTTGCTGTAGTTGTGCACCCACTTCTCCTATGAGTCCATGAGGGATCAACATGTTTGCTCCTTGTACTTTCTGCTTCCAAACATGAATGTTTGAGACAATCTTGATATATACTGTTGGCAGCTTCTTTATAACCTAGCTGACACAGACTGCTCATGTTTCTTTTACCCAATTCCATTGTGCAATAACACTTATTTACACTGTTGTATATACTGTAGACTGTTGCACATACTGTATTGTACATATTTTTTTATTTATTTTATTTTATTTTAACATATTTTACATATTTTCTTATTTTTCTGTCTATATATAATGCACATATTTTTTCTTATTTATATTTTGTATTATTATAGTTCTCTATGCCTGTGTAACTATCTGTATGGCTATCAGAATATATTTTGTTGTGTGAACTGTCCCTTGTAAAGACACAAAGTATAGGAGCTCTCTTATTACACTAGAGTAAATGCTGTGGCTGTACAGTAGCTTTTGTTCCACAGCTTGATGATGAGCTGAAATGCTCCCACTGGACTGTTTGATATTACGCCGAGAGAACGGCGCTGTAATATTGATGCGACTTGCGTGGAGGTGGGAGGTGAGTGAAATGAGGTGGAGAAGTGCATAGCTGGTGAAACGGGGGGGAGCAAAAAAACAACATAATTGGACACGTGCGACATTCCTCCCACAGGGGTTTGGTGAGCCGACATACAAGCGCCTCCGTTAGTGAGATAAAGGGAATTAGCGGAGTAAGAGGATGTCTCCTGCATAACTTCAGCCGTGAACTTCAGTTACATAATAGGAATGTGAGAGACATACAGAGGTTGCTCATAACTCTCAGTATAAATCCAGTGATCCACCAGGGAGACATGGATTCACTCACAGTGTTGTCAGCAGGACACAAGACGACTGGAAGTGACGCACAGTTTGTTGCAGATGATGATATCTGAGTGGCTTTCGACAGGAAGGCTGCATTCAAATAACTACTGGGTATCTTATAACCAGAAAAGGCAGTGGTTGATTGAATGTGTGGGATGGTTTTTATTTGTTTTTCTAGGAAAGCAAGAGGATTAGAAAGAAAAACAACAACAAATTGTTCCATGTGAGATTACCCAAACATGAGTTTTTAGATGTTGTCAAGTGTTTCTATTTTGGTTGTTTTGGAGGTGTTGGTGAGTGTGCACACAGTTGTCTAGAAGGGAACATGTCAAAGGTGGGGGACTGAGTGAAGGAATGAGAGAGGAGGACTTGTTCGAAGATCCTTGAGGAGGGACAACTGAGCTATTCTTCTCAGGGCCCGCTAGGAAATAACTTTACAACTGCACTGAGTCCTTTGATAGCAATCAAAGAAACAGAATGAGCAGATAAGCTGAAGACAGAAGAGCACAGACACAAGAAAGAAACAGACAGAAAGATGATGAAAGTTCCTTGCACCGTCTTTGGGCTGGACTTGTGGCCAGCAGCATAGTGTGAAATTCCTGCCTCCTGTCTCTTGTTGTGAAACATAGTAGTTCCCTAAGCTACATACAACAAAATAGAAATAAAATAAATAAATAATTATATTTAAAGTTTATTTAAATGTAGTTTTGTGAACCATAAATTAGTGTATTAGATTTGTATTTCAAACACACTGTGGCTATCAGAATTTTGTATTTTTTAAAATAAATCATCAGATAAGCATCTGCCTATACAGAAGTATAACTCTTTACCAACAATCAATAGAAATGTCCAAATCTTTTTTTTTTTTTTATCTCTTGAGTATATATTCTATTATTACAGCAGTATTACTACCCGAAGTGGGCCATTTAGCACAGCACATTCAGTACATGTTACAGTTTGGTAAAGTTTTTAGTTTTAGTTTCTATTCCTGTAACAAAGTACTTCGCAGCTAGAGAGTCAACACTAGGGAAACAAATGACTGGAGGACTGGAGCCCTTATACTGTGGTTGATGAGGAGATAGGAGACAGGTGTGGCGATTGCCCAGGTGCCAGGAGGCAGGAAGACCCGCCCACGCGGAACAGACAAACACGCACAGGCAAGGGCGGGGAAGACACTAGGGAAAACAGAAAAGATGAAGATGCGAAAACACGAGGAATCACGACCGGACACTTAGAATTGATTCTATTCTACGTCAAGTCCAGATGCAACGGCATTTGGAGAGGTTCCAGTTTCCTTATTGGCACGTATTTCAGAGTGAAACAGGATAGACAGATGGGACATAATGTTGGGAGGAATTTGAGTTGAAAAATGAAAAGTGAACGGGATAGCAGCATCAGGGAGAGACGAAGGCCATCATATACCCCATGTAGTTACTGAAGCAGCCCACTGTAAAATGCTTTGTGTTTAATATGGAGCTGTCTCAGATACCACTTTCCTTAAAGTGAATACATTTTAGCTAGCGGGGCTGTAATCACGGTATTTTAGGGAAATGGAACACACTGGTATACCATGCTGTTGCTAGCTAGCTAGCTCAGTGCTGCTAAAAGTTAAAGATTTTTATATTATTGGTTGAAATTGGGTGGTTCTAGCCTACATAAACACATCCTGTTTTCTTTTACAAGAAAAAAATATGATCAGATTTTGATTAAAAAATACAGATTTTGTATACAAGCAGACAAAAAGAGTTCCCTCAGGAGGTAGGCTGGGCTCAGCCTGAGAGATGAGGAGGAGTTCGCACATCCAGAGGGAGCTTGGAGTAGAGCCGCTGCTCCTTCACGTCAGAAGGAGCTAGCTGAGGTGGTTCGGGCATCTGATTAGGATGCCTTCTGTGCGCCTCCCTTTGGAGGACCCAGATCCAGGGATTATATATTCCATCTGGCCTCGGGATCCCCCAGCATTGACAGGGATGTCTAGAATACCCTGCTTAGCTTGCTGCCATCGCGACCTGACCTGATATAAGCAGAGGAAAATGGATGGATGGATAAAAATACAAAGAAATTGATTTTTTTGTTTTATTGGCATGTACACGGATCAGCCACAGCAATAAAACCACTGACAGTTGAAATTAATAACATTGATCATCTCACTACAGTGCAATATTTTGCTGGGAAACCCTGGATCCTGGCATTCATGTGGATGCCAATTGACACAAACCGTCCACCAAAACACCCTTGCAGATCAAGCACACACCCCATGGCACCGGCACACCCAGATAACAATCAACTGAACCAATGTTTGGGTGGGTTTTATGGGTCAAAGAACATCTACATGAATACCAGGACCCAGGGTTTTCCACTAGAACATTGTACTGTAGCCAAGATCAATGTCATTCACTTCATCTGTCCCTGGTTTTAATGTTGTGGCTGATCAGTGGATTGTTAAATTGGTGCACATTATGACCAGAGATGAGATCTAGAAAAGTTAAAAAAGGCATTTTTTAATTTCATTTTGATTTTATTTGTTTATGACTTATGGCCTCTACTGTGTTTGTTTCTTACCTTCTTAAAGAGTTCCGTGGCTGCTGCAACAACACTATTTTCCGATGTGATAATTAAAGTGCTCCATGTACTTAAATCCGTCCAAATGACAGCTGGTCAAAACAGTTCAATAAATACATAAATCCTTAGGAAGATTGTGACAATCAATGTCTGCGGAAAAAAAACATGACTCTCTCACAGACATGATATACCTTGACATGCAATGAATACCTGATCAACATGTTATTAAGGGGTGTCAGGTGTGCTGGTGGTCCAGCCCCCACTAGAGGTTTAAAGACACTATCACATCACATGATGAGTCCAAACGTGTAGGTTGGTTCTTAATTAGTTTCCATGGCTGCAAAAACAGAAGCATATTGTTGCTATGATATATCCTGTGACTGATGGGAAAATATATCTTCTGATTGCTTTTGTTCAAAGGTTCTCCTGAGAGTAATCTCAGGTAAACAAAGGTATTTTCATTCATTTGATTTGGATCAATAGCACCTCTTGTAAACAGCAATTAGGGATCATCTTGAAGAACTTCATCTCAACATTTATTCCATTAAAAAGAAATAAATGGAAAGGCTATAGTTAACAAGATATCACAGGTGGTTTCCATTGTCTCTCCAAAGAGATGAACACATTAAAGGTATCGTAACACAAGTAGCATCTCACTAACTCTGTATTCACATCATATGGGAATTACTGTCAGACTCAGCTCATGCATCAAAGCAACAACTTGCAAGTGATGCTGTGTCTGATCCGCTGACATTATGTTTGGAGTTTTCATTGCTTCTGATCAACACTTAACACATGCTCTTATGAAGTGAATGTACTGGAGTTCATGTTTTCTATCAGACTACCCACTGAAATGTCAGCCACGAACAAATGAATCCAGCAGGTAGCTGTCTCCTGCGCAGACTCACTCATAAATCAGTTGTGAATCTTTAAATGGTACAGGAATAATATGCCACATCGTATTGTCAATGGTGAAAAGTGTTTTTATTGTTGCGTCTCGTCCCTCCTTGTGTTTTCCCCTCCCGTTGTCTGTGGGTGCAGTTTTCCCATCACTCCTCACCTGCCTGAACACCTGTCTCCAATCAACCCTCATCAGCCGCCATATATATTCTCCGGTCCTCCAGTCTCTCTTCACCAGATTGTTTATCCTGTCACAGGAGTAACGACTCTCTGGCCTCTCAGTATCGTTTCTTGAGTTACACTTCTAGTATAGTTGATTGCTTCTTGTGCATTTTCTAATTCCTGTGTTCTCCTGTGTCATAGATCACCTGTGCCACCTGCCTGCTACAGCCTCACCACACCACCAGCCTCCAGCAAGCCTTCATCATCCAGCCGTCTGCCAGCCCTGAGCCTTTTGTCATCACCCTCAGCCTTCATTATTACAATAAATCACATTTTAACTTGCTGCCTGTCTCTCTGTGTGTGTGTCTGTTATTTGGGTCTAGCTCTTAACCAACACCAAAGCCTTACACAAAAGTACAGTAGTACAAAGTGCAGATCGCAGAGGCTAAATGGTCTGGTTATAGTAGGACAGAGAGGCTCCCTTCTTTCTTTGCCTGTTCGTGTTACTTTGTGTGCCTTCGTCCGAACATTTCCCAGTGTGCTCCTACTGTTTTTTCTAGTATATGTGTGAGTTTGTTTTGTCTTACTGATTTCTGGACCTTTGCCACATAATATTTAAAGTCCAATGTGATCATAAGGTAGCCTGATTAACCAGCAAACAGTCATCTGTTTTCACACGCTTTAAAATGTACAATGAAATCAAACAGAGCGCCAGTGCTCTGGGTGAGCACTATCAAAGTCAATTTTACTACAAGTAAGTTTTCAGTTTTGCTGCTTAAATGCAAAAATATTTGCAGCAGCGGCATTGCAGTAAGCGGAACTCTAATCACTTAAGTAGATGAAAAGTAATACAACAGACAAAGGCCTAATAATGAAAACACACTCTGTTGTACTAACCCTGGAAGTCACTGTAGATACTGTTTGCCTCCGTGCAAAGATATTTCTGTTAGCACATATAGACAGGAATTTCAGTGTTTTGTGAACCATAAACTCAGCGCGCGCACACACACACACACACACACACACACACACACACACACACACACAAATGTGTAAAGATTTATGGGTGCTGTCTTTTGATGAGCAGTGTTCACACAGAAAAGTGAAGACTCAGGTACACAACACACCTCAAGTCTCCTCCGTCTCCTACACTCCATCTACACTCCGCTCTTTCCTCCTTTGTTCGTGCGGCGTCTCTGCCTCACTCCTGTGGCCCTGCCTTTGAGGGCAGCATATCAAATACATCAAAGGGACTTCTCGGAGCAGCTGCCACTTTCAGCTTCCCAGTATATACACATGTGAGTGTTTCTGCTGTCCAATACATGTATGTCTTATATATATGGTGCTTGCTATTCAGAGCGAACATTCTCTTGTTATGTGTTCGTTGGAAGCTCTTCCCCCGAGGAGGCGAACCATCCCTCTCTCTCTCCGCAAAACAAGGGTCAGAATGCACAAATCCCAGTGCGCTCAGTACCCACTGCGTATTCTAATGGTCCCAGCATATGCTCAGGACGCTGTGGCAGTGTTGTTATGCCTGTTGGCTGTTCCAGTCTTCCCCTCTGCCTGCCTCTCATGCTCATGTGTCTATATCTCTTTCTGTCGTTTGGCTCTCATGCTGTCATTTCCAATTTCTGTCTTTGTTTGTCCCTGCGAGCTCTGTTCCCCCGGTGCGAACACACGCATTCAGCGAGGCGGTGGGGTAATTCCACGTCGCTGTAGGTGGTCGTTTGCATCTGGCTCTGTTTCTTTGTCTTTGCCTCTATGTTTGTGTGTTTTTCAATTAGATTCTAGCTACATTATTGGCACAGTAAGTCTCTCACTTTCTTTCATTAGCAATCTTTCGTAGCAACCCTGAAATTCCCTCTTTTCCAATTTTTTTTTTTTTTAAATCAGTTTCTCACAGCTATCACCCACACATTCTGGTTCTGACAGGTATTTCACACTAGGCGAAAACTGTTGGAAGCCATTGCCCTTTAGCTTTTGTCAATGTCAGTCACTCACACACTGACTCACTCATTCATTCATTCATTCAGTCACTTACAGTATTTACAGAGGCCACCAGGCGCTGCTAGTGTCTCCTGGTTGCTGGTTCATTGTCTTGTCAATCCAAATGCAGTTTACTTATAGTACTGGTTGGTGCAGAGGCTGCTTCTAAATCAGTGATATTTTATACAACATAGGTGTTATTTTTGTAGGTTTTTTGACCATCACACCTATCACCTTGTGATATGAACATTTTTTATTTATTTAATATTTTAACGTTTTTCTCCATTGTTTTGGTGTAGTTGCTGAGTTTGGCACTTCGGTTGTGGTGTTTAAACCATCAAACAAATGCATTTGAAAAATTCAACAACAATATTGTCTCTTTCCAGAAATCAAGACCCAATCACTCAAGATAATTCACAGACCTTGTTGTGAGCAGTTTCATGTAGGAACTATTTGGTTTCCACTGAACTACATCGTATCACTGAGCAGAAGGAAACGTGCATCTACCCATGGACGAGAGGCTCACGCTTGAGACACAGCTGGTTGAAAACATTAATGGTGTCCTCCTCAGCTGAGCTGTAACATTAGCTACCAAAGTTAGCTTAGTTAGGGCGGAAATATACTTGCTTTGTTTGCATATGCATGATGGCTGCCTCGCTTATCCTGTGTATGTTTCGTGCGTTGGTTGTGCACATCCTCAGAAATTCACACTACGCATCCACAAGGTGCAATATGATTGGCCAAAATTGCGTTGTTTTTTTTTTTTTTTACAATTTTCATGTGCTATTTCATCACTAAATTCACTTTTGAGAAAATTTTTATTCGAGAAATCAACCGTGTAGATTTTAACTATTAGCAGTTTTCTGGACATTGGTGGTGAATTGAACATTTGGTTCAAAGTTTTGGAGTTGAGAAGCTCGACAAGGGGAGACCCTACTGCACAAGCTTCTATGGTGGTAGCTAGCTAGCCAGGTGGCCAATCACGTTCACAGATCCCCCCGACCCGCAGTCACACTGACCACTGCAGCCAACACAGCAGCCAACTTCAGCAACAATGGCAGAGAAGAGCCAGACCCACAAAAATATTTTTAATTTCTCCAACTGTTTTCTGTCATTGCATTACATCTCTGATGGATTTGGCTGAAATAATGCAGCTATTGCCAAGGAGAAAATATAACCACAGTATAACCAAGCATCAGCATTAACACGAACAAAAATACCTTCAGTGAGCAAGTTTTATCAAAAGGCACACAGTTTGTAGTAACAATAACAATTAAAATGTTATGCGTCCAAAGCAACAGGAATAACTTACCGGGAGAACGAGATCCAACTCATTTATGACTTTTTTAGAGCATAAGAGGATGCTATACAGTAGCAATGGTTTGCCAGGAGGCATGTTAAATTTCACTTTCCAAAACCAGAACCCAGCTAGGCCTGGACTGGCAGACTGCAAAATAAATCCATTTAACTGTTTCATACTGCATACTACTATGAAAAGCAGAATACAATGTACTGCATACTGTGTTGGTCGGTAGTATGTAGAAGGCAGTTCCTAATACAGCCTAAGACTCAGCTAGCATACAGAGCCAGGCTTCCTGTCTTTATGCTAAGGTAGGCGAGGCAATTTCAGTTTAATATGAGCAAAAAGAAGGCGATTCAAAGTGCTTTAGATTTATGTAAGACATCAATAAGCAACTTAAGCTAATCTCACCCTGGCTTTTTCTCCTTACTTAATGCACAGACATGTGACTGGTATCGATTTAATTATCTAATTTTCATTAAGAAGCCTTCAGAACCATTGTAGCTCCTGTATAAAGTAGGAGCTGCAGCTGTAATGCAGTCTTATGCCTCTGTTAGACTAATGCAAATATTACATTTCTTCCTCGTGCTTCATATTAAAAGCTTTCCACCTTTTATTGTGAAACAGCAGACCATGCTCATTTACTCAGTAAGGTGACTGAGTGCTAAATCTTTGATTAAAAACTGGTCTGAAGCTAGATTTCACCATGTTTGCATTTTGTTTTCATTTGTGGATTATTTTCTATAGGGGAAGATTTAGTAAAATAACAAGCAGACAGTGAACTGAGAGCTGAAAGTGACACACATTAATTGTAGTTGCAGTTATGTGATCCAGCAGCTAACATGCCTTCAAGATACACATCACCTTGGAAAAGAACATGTGCTTCCTGTCAACGCTACTTCAATGTTTAATTATTTGCACTCATTATAATTATTAATGGGGCACCACTTTCATTCAAGAAAGAAAATTTAAGAAATCAAGCGATCCCTCTGTAATCAGTCAGTAATTAATAATCAGTCTTCAATTATGAATCCGTTATTAATCAATCTCATTACCTGGGTTATGAATCCTCGCTACATTGATCTTAGTTCTGCTCAGAAGAGATATTCACGGACAACGACTTGGCGATAAATGAACATTTATTTATAGCT
>JBBPCS010062664.1:0-17404 GCA_037974645.1 Hollardia meadi
ACACACACACACACACACACACACACACACACACACACACACACACACACACACACACACACACACACAGCTGTCACACCTCCAGTCCAGATGTGAAGTCATCGTGCTCTGTAATGACTGAGAGTAACAGACAAACGCCGCTCTGGGAGAAAACTTTAACTTTTCCTTCATGCACTGTGAGACACACATTGGAAAATAATGGCCGATATTACTGCTGGAATCTGGTCTGAGACTGACTTGGCAGCAGCGAGCTGGTGGTGATTACCAGTCATAACTTGGACAGCAGCCATTTAAAAATAAAGAAGGACCATGTTCAGACTGTTGCTGCTGTGAAGAGTTCTCAAGGTCCATGTTGGCCAAAAAAGAAGGAGAAAGAGGGATAAAAACGACAAATCTCCCACAGTTTGTGGAGTCAGTTCACAGTTGACTCAATGACTATATGCCTTATTCTACCTCATTATCAAGCCTAATTTTAACATCTTGTGAAAAAAGTAAAATAAAAAATACGTCAGCATAATGCCTGTTTTATGAAAATGCTGATTCTTTAAACCTCTTTTAGCTCATTGTTTTGACTTTCTGGCAGAGGTGGAATAAGTAGGCAGATCTTGTACTAAGTAAAAGCAGCAATACCACAGTATACAAATACTTTGTCACAAGTGAAAGCCATGTATTTACAATTACACTAAAAATACTAAAAAAGTATTAGCATCAAAATATACTCAAAGTACCAAAAGTAAAAGTTCTCATTGTGCAGATAGGTATATTTCAGAATAATGTATATTATTGTATTATTGCTAACAGCCATATCAATTTTATGAGGTTTATAGTTGAATGTTGCATTTTCAACTTGTTCTATTGCCAAGAGAGGCCAAAAAATAGATTAACTAAAAGAATTAAAGTATCAATATGTTAAAATGCTGCTAAAAGTACACAGATATTTTTTTTTGATTTTTAGAACTGAGTCACAACACCAAGGAGGTCACATCCCATTCTAGTGACATCATGTGATGTATTTAATAGTAGATACTGACAGAAAAGACAGAAAATAAATAAAAACAGACTTTCCACAGTTGTCTTGTCACAAACATACTGTATATTTCTGATCATATATTTCTATTAACATTAATTACTACATGGATTCAATGCTTCTATGAACAGGTACAAACACTCAGGCGGTAGATCCTTTATGCATTGACTTATCAGTGAGGCAGTTAGGTGGTCAGTCTGACTTTAAACCAGTGAGCCATGCCTTCAAACACTGAATCAAACCAATTGTCATCTAATCACTCCTCAGTTTGCGTAAAATTTTTCCTCCCTCCTCCTTAAGCTAATCCGCGTCATTTTGCCCCCCCCCCCCCAGCATTGCCGCGTATAACCTTTTAAACCTACCATGACCCTGCTGGGACACACAAAAGCGTCCCGCTGCTTAGCCCGCTCTCTCCAGATTTCTCAGACTCTAGAAGATCTAATGCAGAGCACATCAGGGTACAGCTGCGTCACATACCACTATGCTACCCAAATAACAACTACAGCCTCTGGTCGGGTGTATTCGGGAGATACACTGGGACATAACAGGGGAACATTTAAGATATCAGATGTGATTTAAAGATTAGTGTAAATAAGGGACTGAACCGTCCACATGACCTACTGAACTAATGACAGCTAATCTTAGATAAGCATGGTGGATCAATTAAACTAAAACAGATGATGGTAGAGAGGTCACGTCTCTCTTGTGACAAAGATTTTACTCTTAATGCTACTTCCTGGTAAAATAAAGGTAACATAAATTTTAAAAAGCTCTCTCTTCTCACAGAGTTTCCCTTAAATCACATGTCAACAGGGCTGTTGTCCCTTTACAAATTACCTGCTTGACATTTAAAAGCACAATCGCTCTGCGTGGGCATTTAAAATTGCACTATTCCAATCGAGAAATACTTGCAGCATCTGAAAAGACAATGGTTAAACGTACACTCATCATTATTTTTCATATCAACAATAACTTATATCACTATGTTTACTGTTAAAGGGGTCACTTGCAGTGACAATCACCTTACTCTGCAGTTCCCCTCAGATCTATGAAGTGTTTGGGGGTCTTTTAGCTTATTGTTTTGGTTTTACAGCCTGTAATTTCTTTTTTCTTTCACTCTCACCACTCTTATGAACGCTGTTTTCAAACAGCAACAGGCAGCTGTACACCTGTCCCAATGGCAGACAGACAAAGTTAACAACTATAAGCAAGTGAAAAAATTTAGCATTTAGCAGCTAAGGAGCTACAGATTTCCCTCAGTAGTTGGTGGAGACCAAAACAGAGCTAAAAGGAGAGTGAATTTGAATTACACTTGTCAGATGGACATAAAACACAATTTCAAATCAGTGCTAATCTTGTTCTCAGTCTACTGGCAGATTATGTGATGTTATTGTTACAAATCCAGTGGCTTCACATCCCAACCTGGGAGATGATGAGAAAGATTGGCAATAAGGAAGAAAACATTTCTGCTACACAAATCCCACACTACCTTACATTAGAGTTGGCATGTAAACCTTTTCTCTTTAAAGGGTCACAACCACTTTGGAAAGAGGCCTGAAGTGAAACTAACATGTATCTTCTGTTAAACACCCCTGTAGCACTCACCACTCTTCCAGTGTTTCAGTGGTTTGTACTGGGCCCTGGCTTTGTTCCCTCCACCTGCACTCTCCTCTGGAGGTAATGTCCCAGGTTCTGCAGTGCTATGGCCAAAGATTGACTCTCCTGGGCTGGGTGTAGGGGTCAGCAGAGACCCCTCTGTCTGAGTGCTATCCTCCAGAGCTTTCTCTGTCACCCTGTCCTCCGTTACCACCCACTCTGTGGTTCCTGGGGTGTCTGAAGGACCCAGGGAGGTAATGGCTGGAGAGGTGATGGAGAGAGGAAAAGAGCCAGTGCTAGTTTTAGAGTTCGCCCAGATGAAACTCCACCACTGGGCTCGTACGGTAGAGGAGAGGAGGAGGAAGAGAGCAAGAGAAAGGTGAAGGGCTTCCATCCTCTTACTGTGTGTTGCATGAATGCACAAACACGCTGATCCTGTTAACTGCAGCTCCGAAATACTTCACACTTGCAAACAGGCATCCAGGCAAGACAAGTGTCCAGCTATGAAATGATGCACATGTAGAGTTCTGCAGAGTCTGTAAAAGTAGATGTCAGTAATCCAGGAAAACAATTTTCAAGGAACAACGTTTCAGGTTGTCACTGTCCTCTCTTTTCTTTTCCTTTAGTCTCCTCTCTCGTTATCTCCTCCCTTTCTCCCTCTGTTCTGTCTCTGTTTGTAACTCCCTGGCATCTCTCTCTTCTTCTCCTCTCCGTCCCCTCCTCTCTCCCTGTGTAATTACACACTCCCCCTCCCCTGGCACTCTACAACACACACTTGATTTTCTCTCCCTTTTTCTCCCAGACAGGCAGATTAGAGAGTTAGTTAGTTGACTACTCCCTCCTCCTCCTCCACCTCCTCCTTTTCTCTCTCTCCTCTCTTGTGACCACTTGAGACCACTTGTGGTCTACCTTAACGCCACATGTACAGCGTGTCAAGTCTGAAACCCACCCAGATTTAGGTTAAAGTGCATTATTCATAATGCTACAGGTGCAAAACTTTTGTTGTCAATCATCCTCCAACCAGCCTCCTCTTGACCAGCTAATACAGCAGAAATGATTCATTTAAAAAGGGACATCATCTTCACATCTAAACCTTCATATAGGTCTCTACTAATGATGAGATTTGTGGTGAGATATTCATTATCATTATACATTAAACCCTTGTGCGTCCTTATCTGACTCCAAAGGGTACCTTGTGCGTCTGGATGGGATGCGAAGGGCCATTTACAAAACGTCGATATCTGACGAGATGGGCATGAAAACGGGCTGAAGTACCATTCTGCTCACCAACTCACCCTAAATCACTAATTACTTTGCTCTATAGAAATGGTGACAGCCAATTTAAATACCTCTAAAATTAGTATGATTATGGCTAACCTGGACTTTGATAGTGTTAACCAATCAGTTAATTAAGGTTGATCTCCATCATCCTTAGTATTCCTAAGGTTGATGGACGTTGTCAACCAATCTCTGCCAGCTGAAATGAGTCAAAGTCAACTGAAGTCAACTGAGTTAAAGTGACTTCATTTTTAGGCTCAGATTTGTTTTGTCGGAACATACATTTATGTTGTAACGCTTAAATTCTTCTATTTAAGGAAGATAATGCATCGAAAATGGCTGAATAAATCTAACATTTATAAGGTGACTGAAAGTCAAGATCAACAATTTAATAAAACAAGGTCGAGTGGAAGCATTAATAGAGTGTGGACTTTGTGTCTGCTGCAGCTCACTGATCAGGGAGAGAGGCCCCATGTTGGTGATGACAAAGGGATGCCTGTTCTGTTGTACTCTCTAAATGTTTGGTGAGGTCCGGGGTGAGGGTTGGAGTGCTGCTGAGGACCATTGGGTGAGGTCTTTGTTCAGGCTTATAGTTAAATATATGGGGGTGTGGTCAAAGCATGTTTTGATATTAACATTACATTACATTACATTAATATACTATATTTATTCAGGATAACTCTGGTGACAAGACTTGGACCCCTTTCAGTTGAGGCTAAATTTGTTTTAGGTTAAGATGCAATCTGAACCAAACATAAGGAGCCAGCTGCAAAACACAATGGGTTATGGGTGTAAGGAAGATAATGGTTACGTCAGCACTATACCTGCTTAGGCAATGTAAAACAAACAATACCAATCAATTTCTTCATGTTTTCTACTAGCATGATAATTACTCTTTATCCACCTGTTTTATGTGCATTTTTAACTGTGCAAAAAACCTGAGTCGATTCTTTTGTCCATTTTCTGGAATTTCAGTTAAAATTTGGTTTCATTGTGATCAAATTTCTTTTGAAATTCTGTGTTTTAGTTCAACTCATTATCCAGGTTCAGGAAGTTCGGGGGGAAAAAAAGAAAGTGTTTTTGTGGTGCATCAATCTCCAGTTTTTATTTATTTATTTATTATTTTTATTTCATTTAAAAGACAAAAAAAAGATAAATCACAAATGCTTGGAGATTGGGTGTTTATTTTCAATTAATGCTGAAAAGTTGCTCATCATGATCAAACATGACAGCATCATCGATTCTTGACTTATTGATTAAAATCCCTTGCAGCGAAATAAAACCAGCATCCCACACGATTATTATGTACAACACACTATTCACGCTGCGTTTGACTTGGTCACTATTTGAGTGCGGCTCGTGCGAGAGGAAATCTGGCTGTTGACAGCAAAAAGATCAGCCATCTCCCACTTTTCTTAGCTCAAGGCTTGTTGACTGCACACACATTGTTTTTGTTTAGCTACTTGCTCCGATCTATGGAGAACTATCAGGACTTGTTGATTGTATTGTTCAGTACATGATTACTGCAAATCAAGCAAAAAAAAAATGCATCAGGGTGCATCAGGATATCAGAGATGCTTATAACCAGTGTATATGGCACATCTAGTCCCTTTAGGGTGTAAAACTTTTTTACTGCATGTGATGCACTTCTTATTCTTAGTCCTGGGATGTCACCCTCCACTCCATTTGTGCTCTCTCTGGTTGTAGGTGCTCTCTTGATAAATATTATTAAGACCCTGGGAGCCATGGCGGTCACAGCACATGGACAACTTGTGGGAGGATAAGGGTGGGGTGGTCTCTAATGGAGCACATGATAGGTTTAAGATTTAAAGAGAGGGTGAGGGAGAAATCCCTCAGGAGGGGAAGCTTGATTAGTCATGGATTATCCAGGGTTAAGGGGGTGTGAAAATGGGTGGGGTGAAGATGGGTTAGGGGGCTCAGGAAGAGGGCTCAACCTTGATACCCCATCAGCATCCTATGTACTGTATAATTATAATCACTCAACCTTCTAACAACCACTGACCCTTCTCTGGGGCCCATTCCCTCGAGGTGAACTGAGGGGGCCTTTTCTTTCTTTAAAAAAAATAAAAATGTTTTTATTAGTTTTTGAAAGCCTTGGTACATATTATTGTTTCCACAACACAGGAACACATGGTACAATTCTTTATACTATGTAGACAGACTCCTGTACATAAATCCAGTTAAAATAAATTAATAAACAGCGCTGGTTTTGGTTTTATTGGCTAAGCAAGGCTATCAGCCACATTATAAGACTTAGACTGATGCTTCCTGTCTGGATGTGCATCCGGAAATTTCCTTTTCCTTCCGGGTTAAATCGCTCTAATAGATTATTGTATGACAGGAACACACTGCCCTCAAATAAATCGACAGTAGTGCTTAAACCACAGGAATGCCAGTACTTGACACGCAACATTGTTTCTAAAACAGACTGCAGGGTTGTGCCAATGTGAGGAGTGTCTTTGCACATTATGTGAAGTTTGGACTGATCTGGACGTCTCTTGAGGGTAAAAAAATTGGGTTTGTTACTTTCCCAAAAAATCTTTTAGTATCAAATTACTTAAAAATGGTAGCTGATATTTTAGGAACATCATAATAATGTAGTCAAATTAAGAAGCCACAATTGTATTTGGAAAGCCACCCCCCCCATGTTGACTCTTCTCCACCTTTTCCGGGTTTATTTAACTTCTTCTGTAGTAGTTGGTTAAAATTTAACATTGCCATTGCCCCTGCATCAAATTCTTAGTATAATCTTAGTAGTATTACCTGGCAGTTTTGAAAAGGGTTGGAGGGGGTCTGCCAAAAATATTAGCTTATGTTCTTTATGCCTATCTGACATGAACAGTAGCAGACTTAATTAACATCCCTGGTTAAAAAAGGGGTGACAACATTTTGTCAGCCTTTTTACCCATGGAGCCCAAAACATTTTTACGAATGTAATAAAATTTGAGTTTTGCAAGCTGTAAATCAGGATATTATCACCTTATAAAGTTGTCATGGCAAGCTTGTTAGCACACAGTTGCCTGTTAACACGTCCAGCCGACACGGAGCAACATCAAAGTTCATTTGGGGTGAAGTTTCTGGCCACTTTAAAAATATTAAAATCTAGGCAGGTAGCATTCAATGGATTTATCAGAAGGTTTTGGTTGCTGAAAACGGCTCCTGCTGTAGCTGGAAACATGGAGCGGTGAGAGTGAACCAAGATGCTGAAGTTGACAAAACAATGAGCTAAAAGACCCTAAAAAACTGTAGAGCTAATATATATATATATATATATATATATATTTAAACTTGTTTTAACCTGTTGCTTGAAGTAAATGATGGTCACAAAATACCAAAAACAATATAAAGTAAATCATTTTCTAAAAGTTGTACATTTTTTTTCTAATTTTGAAAACAGATGACCAATCCTTAGTCATTATTTTGTAGGTTTGGACAATGTGTATTTGTAAGAGTACAGCTGTTCTTTCAATGGGTGAATTTATAAAAAGAAAACATCAAATACAGTTTTTGGAACTTTTTTCCTCAGTAAATTTATTCACTTTGTTCAAGCTAAAAGTTTTATATGTTGCCTGTCAAATTAAGCATCAACCTGAATGTCTCACTGTTTGATTTATCGGGAGTGTTTATATTATCAGGCCGCTGACTCTGAGCAGTGGTGGTAATACCAGAACGTCAGGGACAGAAAGAGGTTACCAAGCCATGACCTGCTAAACTAGGACCAGTGACTGTATGAACAAACTGAAAGGATGTAAGCGATCGTTAACATGGCCTCTATCAGGCATTATGGTGTAAACAACAACATGAAAGTGGCCAGTTTCGTATGCAATAAGCTGGTGAAAAGCTGCCACATTCTTATGAGCATTTCAGACCCTCTTTTTTTCTATACATGGTGACCCCTTTTAGGGCCTCTGGATTCCAGGAAGAGTAACCCCTTCACCCTTCACCTCTCTCTCACTTCCCGCTCTACCTAGCAACCGCCCCAACAATAAACTCTAATTGGTTTACTGTCACAGCCTATCACACGGAGATCCTATGAATTTATTCACACAAATAACCATTAAAGTGGCTTCAGGAGACGGACGGGAAGTCACAGGACCAGTAGACACGTGTTCATATGAGTTGGACTTTATGAATTCTTAATCACAGCTTGATGCTTCGGACACTGTCATATATCATGTTATTGTCCTGTTGTTAGGCTTGGTCATTGGTCATTTTTAGCCCTTAAAATGAATCTTATACATGCATGCAGATATATAATCTACATATCATCTTATTATTGTCAGCAACTTCAAAATCTCACCACAGAGGAGACACAAGTAAATGGACACACAAACACTGAGCAATGATAAGAGAACCTCGAACATAGCCTTGTCCACACATACTATCACTCTGGCACCACCTAGTGGCCATAAAGCGTGATGCATGCAGAGTACTGTGAAGAGTAGTTCAAACCCCTATGGTTTAAATCCAGTTGTGTTACCTCATAACACAACCAAACAAGCTATAAACAGGATCTGCACATCGTTTCTGTTTCTAGGTTGATGTAGTGAAAACATTAATTCAGCAGATTAAGTTTTCAGTTTGAGGAAGTGTGACTCATCTAAACCAGTAATTCCCAACAAGGTGTACCCCAGGGTGGTACTTCAGAAGTGTCAGAGGGTATGTGGAAATATTGTGTGGTAGTTGTAGTAGTTTAAAAAAAAAATACAATGTGGTGTATCAAAACATTTGTGTTTAGTAGGAAAGTAGATAGGATTAAAAATTGGTGTGGGCTAATCTTTAGTAAATTTATGGTCACAATAACTAATAAGAGCAGAGAAGTCAATATAGGTAAAAGTGATGGATAGTGATAGTGGATGGATGGTCATATAAATATGCAGCTGTTGGTGTTGACGAAGGGCTACTCCAGCTCAAAGTAGGACTGTGTGCATGTCAGATGAAAAAGAAAAAAAATGTTCAAAAATATTCCTGCAGAATTTATCCAAATATGGTATCTGAGCCAAATTAAGATCTTCAGGAAAGACAAATAGACTGATAAAAAACAAAACAAAACAATGACTTAGTCTGTGTGCTGAAGTATATGTAACTGTTTGGCTAACTAATGCTTGTGATGGTCAAATCTGTCACATACAGTAGGAGTGTGTTCATTTCCTGTTTCTGTGTGTTTTTAAGTCCCACTACGTGTGTGTTTGAGGGAACTAGTTGGTCCACTCTGCCAATTAGAGCGAAAGAGGTTTTGGCTCACCGGCCAGTGTTTTTGTGCCAGAATAACACAGGAACTCATTTGTGAGGCACTAGATGCTAAAAATGTTTTTTTTGTTGTTGTTGTTGTTAAAAAAAAAATCTGTTAAAAGAATTTAAAGGCACAGTTCAGCCAAAAAAACAAAAAGTCATTATCTACTCACCCCCATGCAGACGGAAAATCGTCAGATTTTTTAGCTTAGTGGCTTGGGGCTATCTTGGATACTTGGATTACATCAGACGAGTTTTATGGAGCCATTTTTGTGTTTTTTAAAGTTGTTTTTTTTACGTTTTAAAACAAGTCCCCCGCCTCTTCAGTTGTTTAGGAGAATGTGCGAAAGCTGTTTCGTTGTGAAGCTCCAGAAATGTTTTGTGAACTGAGAAACTTCACCCAACTTTCCATCAGCATGGGGAGAGTATGACTGAATTTTCCTTTTTTTTGGGTGAAATGTTCCTTTAAATATGTTATCTAATGCCCCAATGAATAACTGATTAATTAAGCTGAACACATACGATTCACTACAGCATTCAACTTTTTACTGGTTCTATCAAACAAGCACAAGATCATCTACGCCACTCAAGGGGCTTTTTGCATCATTTTTCCTTTGTGTATGTGTGTGTGACTACAGAATATTTTACTATTCCCTAATACATTAATTGACACATCCTCTTTACCAAAACTAACTTGTGTGGGCGGGCCGCAAAGGTCAACAGAGAGGACCTGTTCTCAGGTAATAGCATACACATGCACATTTTCAGACACTCACACACATGCACACTGTAGCCAGCAGGCAAGTCCTCAATGAAGCCTGTGTTACAAAACAGTTTCTGTCATGTACCTTCCCACCCTCGCCCTTCCTCCCCCCTCTTCCGCTCCTCCTTCGGTGTGTTTTCTTTTCATATTTCTAGGCCAAGCTCAGTCAGGAAATGTTGGGAGTACTTTTATTGGAAAGGCTGTTCACCCACTAAAAAACTAAGATTAACATCATGTGGAGTCATTATCTACATTTAGTCTGATTCAGCCCATAAAGCCACTGATACGCATCAATAACATGATAAAGACAGACCGTCGGCCAAATACAGAATTGAGTCATTGTAGAGGTGGTTGCTTTTTTTTTTTTTTTTTAAACCAAACTGCTTCAGAAAATATGGCATGGATGTGATGTTTGATGCTCAAAGGAGTAATTAATAGTACTAACAAAAAAAGGTAGTACACAGTGTACCAACCAAAACTTAAATAGAATAGCTTGTGTTTTTTTTTTTTTCAGTTTTTACACCGACACTAATCATTGTAAGGTCAATTCATATATTTTCATGACTTATTAAAGTTGCCTAAAGAGGAAAAAATGTGTTGGTAACATTGTTGTTAGTAAATGTCGTTAGTTTGTAACATTTTTCACATAAAGGTTTGTTTATATGTCAAATGAAGATCTTAGTTTCCCCAACTTGTAATTTACAGCTACATCACTGGGGGGCAGTAGCACGTTCTAGCTGCACGCAGTTAAGGTTCAGCAGCGATTGCATGAGTGGGATGGGAACATTGACTGTATATAAAGATGGACGACATGAGAGCTCCTCAAAAGTGAAGCCAAAACATCTTGATCGCCTCCTGGTGGTGGGCTGCAGTATAGGCCACAAACCCATCCCCCTCAAAAATATCAATTAAGAAATGGGTCAATATAAAAACTCAAAGTACACCTCAAATACATTTTTCCCAAAGATGGTTTCTGTCATTTTAGGTAGTATCACGCTGATGTATGTTCAAGTGTTCATTTTTCTGATCGGTTTGGTTTTAATCAGTTATTTGATGCTATAAAAACGGGGTGAAACGTCATGATTGACAGTTGAACCCTGCACGCGATTGGGCGGGCTGGCGTATGGGCGGAAACTCGAGACCGGGACTGTGCTCGTATCCGCGATATTTTGGCTTCATTTTTGTACATTGGGAAGAATTGGAGACGTGTCGTCCATCTTTATTTATGGCAATGGACGAAACCTGTCTGTCTGATCGGATCTCCTTTGTGTACTGAACGGCAGGTGGGAGACAAGAAAATGTCTGGAATGTCAGGGATGATGTCAGGCGTGCGCGCGCGCGCACACATACACACACACACACACACACACACACACACACACACACACACACACACACACACACACACACACACACCTTGACAGTAT
The DNA here is from genome assembly GCA_037974645.1 of Hollardia meadi. Taxonomy (NCBI): domain Eukaryota; kingdom Metazoa; phylum Chordata; class Actinopteri; order Tetraodontiformes; family Triacanthodidae; genus Hollardia; species Hollardia meadi. The sequence goes on from JBBPCS010062664.1 coordinate 11,345, forward strand.
GTGTGTGTGTGTGTGTGTAAGTGTGTGTAAGTGTATGAGTGTGTGTGTGAGAGAGAGCGAGAGCGCTGACTCTGCTGGAAGACCCCGAGAATAGAATGGACATCAAAACAGTGATAGAGAATGTAAACTTGATAATAATAAAGATGGATGAAAACAGGGACAGAATGTAAAAAATAATGTAAAATAAGATGGAGACTAAAAACCTTAAGAATAGTAAAAAAAATAGAAAGAAATAAAGAATTAAATAGACAGATGGAAATTAAAGCAACTGAGTGATAATATTTAAAACATGGCCAAAAACATCATAAATAGAATGCGTAAAAACAAGTATAAAAACAGCATATTAAAAGCAAAGCAACAGTGAAAAGTGCAAGGCAAAAAAGGCATAGCTAGTTAAAGGCTAAAGCAAAAAGATGAGTTTTGAACTTAAATATTTTTTGAGCTAGCTTCTCTGATATCTACAGGTAGTGTTTTCCATATCTTTGGGCTATAGTTGACAAAAGCTGCATCCCTGATTTTCTTTTGTTGGGAACTTCCAATAAACCAGCAGCATTAATAATAATTGAAAAACTAAAATTTGAAACTGTACATTTCAGTTTTGATCTTGATTCAAACTAAAAATGAATGTAGAATATGGTATAATCTGAGAGGGGGCATAGAATCATGAGTGACAGCTGAACAAAGGAGGCTGAAGACCTTCCTCAACTATGCTGTCTTTTAATTGAGGTGCAATTATTTTAAGTCAATGGACCCAGAATATTGTTTTTGCTTTAAACGTCTTCGTAAACAAAATGTCAACACTATAACGATCCATCTAGACTATAAAACACACTAAAATAAAGCTAGTTTGTTATCTGATTATCTTTTCTTTTTTTGACGAACACCCATGAATGCAAGCTGGTGCAGCTTTTACTAATTTGACAGATTGTGAGCAGTTTCTGGTTTGCAGCTCTCTCTTGTGCTCTCTCTCTCTCTCTCTATGCGGGCAAAGGGACGGTGTGGCCTGGGAGTGAGTTACGAGCAATCAGTCGACATCAGTTTACTTGAGTGAGCACAAACAACAGCTTGTTATGGTCAAAACATAACAGTTTGTGTGAATATAATGAAAAGAAGCACTAAACCCTGAATGGAGTAAAATCTGACTATAAGAAAGTGTCATGGAGAATCAGTGGTGGCAGCAGAAATATGAGGAGCACTGTCTCACCATCATCTTCATCATCCCTGTCATTTATGTGATCATTATTATTAGTAGTAACCCTGGTATATAGTTTGTAAGTATGCCAATTAAAAATCTTTCGTGAGAAATGAGGAGAGATAATAAGAGGAAAGAGGAAAACAGGAGAAAAGTGGGAGTCACAGAGGTTATCAGAAGAAGAGAGTGACCTCAGGGTGGGATTAACCCAAACAACTGACCTGCCCACACACACCCAGACACACACAGAGACGCTCACAAAGTAAGACATAGAGGCTGTGGACCAAACCTTTGATATCTGATCTCTCTAGAGAGGATCTTGTATTTAAGGAAATATTGTGTGATTTATCCACACATTTGTGAATGTTTGTGCGTGTCACTGTCGCATTAAAAGTCAGTACAGCCCCATGCAGTCTATCCCGGGAATGTTCAGGAACATTTCCAGGTCATGTGTGAATGGGAGCAGGGACTGATCTTTTCCCCCTCTCAAGGTCTGATGAAAGATGCTTTCACACCGGGCGAGCGAACCATTCACAAGACTCTGCTGATGATGTATCTGAATCAGCGACTTCTTCACAGTTGCCTTGCCAAACTCGCAGAATATTAAATACATTGCGAGAAGATATGAACAGCTCCTTGCCCTCCGTGTTTCTGAAAATAGTAAGAGACGCGTACACATACGCCTTGCACCATCTTCTTCTTCTGTTTATGGCAGTTGGTATCCATAAGCGTTGTATTATGGCCATCTGGACTGTCCCTTGCACCATCTACTCCAGCATTGCCATGGCATGTGCAAAAAGTCCTGAATGTAGCTGCATGTGTGAATACTGAAAAATAATATATGATAATAATATGATATAAATCATCTTATGCTGCATGCTGGCTTGATTCTCACCAAATTAAAAACCAGGCCTGGGCTCACTGATGGCCACTGGTGACCATTTTATCTGCTTGCATGCCACGTCCCACATTTTGATTGGCTCTAGTCAAACCCCTGCAGAACAGACACTTTTCTAAAATCTGACTTTTATACAAGACTGTGAAGAAAGCAGGGAGGGCTGTCATCACGGATGTGTTTAATGCCAATCAAACTGCGCACACGTGAATCAGTGCAGGTTAACCAGTGACTGTCATTGCTGCCTGCGTGTGAAATTGAAAGTTACCACAAATTCACAAACTACTGCTGTGCAGATTTAGAAAATGAAAATGCCGTTCCAACAAAGTATTTATAACTAATTTATAAATTTGAGTGATTTTTCAGCTTCACGCAGGGAAAGCAACACAGAATATGAGTCTTATCTCACAAGAAAGGAGTGGCTCAAAAAAAAAATCTATGGACGAGTGAAACAAAATAAAGCAGCGTGCAACTGAATCAACCGGAGGGCAAAACACAGAGATGTATTGAGCTAAGGGGCAGAATAGAAATGTTTATGTTTTAAGTTAGATATACCTCTCAGCATTGGTGTCCTACATTGTTCCCACACAAACACGCTCTTTGTACCACATTTGATGTGTTGGGATCTGATCACTCTATCTGCTTGTTGTACATGTACTTTTGGCAGGGGAGCGCCAGTTCCACAGCTGGCTGTGTCATTTAAAAGCATGTGAGGAGAGAAGCACCAAAAACTGTTCAACTTTCAAATGGATTTCAGGCCTGTTTGATGAAAGCCTGCATCATTAAGACATTAAGATAGTTTTGGGGTATGACTGGGGCAGACATCCAGCTGATAACATTACAGAAGTCATGGGGCCAACATACTGCAACTTTAGATAGAAACATAGCGGACAAGCCGGGAATATAGCCTAGAGTAAATTCACTTTATCTAACTTCTGAGTATCTCCACTGTTTTTAAGCTGCTCAGATGGTGCTTTAACTAGAATGCTCAAAGGTTAAAAGTTGTGTTGTCAACTATCCATCCATCCATCCTCTACCCAGCCTTTAGCAAGAATCCTGACAAGGTTTTTTGTGACCTCCGCCGTCCTCCTGGAAGGAGGATCTCCGCAGGCATCATTATACATGCACAGTGCTTTGTAATGCTACAATAAATTAACAAATGATGCAATTAAATTAATTAATAAGCTTTAAAGCTGCATTCATTAATATATTAACAATGAAAAAAAATGACTGTGTAATGTTAGAAGCTGCTAATAGTGACAAAGCCAACAAGAATTTACTCTGCAGTTCCCCTCAGCTCTACAGTGCATTAAAGCTCCGATAAAGCCACTGTACACAGCAAACAAAGCGGCTAGCTGGTAAACAGTGGATTGTTTTTAGCAGCTAAAGAACCAGATCTCAGATTAAAGAGGAGTGAATATTGGACTTACATTTGCCCGATGTGTAGAATCACAGCTATAAAATAAAGTATCATGTTGCTATGTGTCCGATGGATGTGCTGATAGGCACCTGCTTGTTAGTATGTTCTTTCCTTTATGGGGTGGCAATGTAAACATGTGAGTGTTATGAGTGTGAGCAACATGGTTTGAACTTTTCATTTGTAAATTAATATTTTATTGTCTTCTTTCATAAGTTAGTCTCTCTTTAAACACAATAATAACTGCAACTTTGGACAATGCAAAAAATATACACAAAAATAACGCCACCTTATACAGTTACTAAAGTGAAAATATGAGCAAACAGTTGCTTGTTTGTACATCCAGTAACATTGTTTGGAGTTGTGTTTCTGGCCACGTGGCACATGTTAGTCCAATATTTACTCTCCTATTAGCTCTGTTTTGGTTTCTCCTGAAAAAATCCCTCAGAAAAATAAATAGCTAACTGCTACATGCTGTATTCAGTTGCTGAAACATTTAAGTTGTGGGTCATAAAACCAAAACAATGAGCTAAAAGATACTAAGATGTTCCTAAGAGCAGTTGAGTGAAAACTTCCTGTTTTACAGTTTTTACATTACACAGTCATTTAGTTTATTAATATAAAAATAAACATCACTGTTAGTTTAAATATCGTGAAAGTAAGCTAGTGAATTTGAGGCTGTTGGCTGTGCAAAAAGCAAATTTTAATTTTAGTCATAAAATACAGTTAACTTATGGTATGTGGCATGTGATACAGCACACGATCTGCAATATGACAGCTGATTGACTTAATGGTTTACAGACTGCCTGCCGATCCACAGGTTATTACTGTACAACAAGAACCAATTGACTCAGCTGATGAACTTCTGACTTCAAACACACACATGCACAACCATGACACACACACACAAGTTCGCTCACTGGCACACTGTAAGGCCTACATCATATTTCAGATAAAAGAATGCATTGTTTGTTGTGAGGAGGTCAGAGGTGGACATCTGCAGAGGGACAGTTTCCATTACATCAAGTGTCCCCCTGGCTTTCACCCCATCCTGCCCCCTCAACCAAAACCCCTGCTATCCTCTAACTTCACCCCCTGAAATACACAACCACAGAGACAGAAAGAAAGAGGTCATCCAGTGTTCCTCGAGCGAGTTCTGCAGCTGCACACAGACGGACAGCAATGAGCGAGACAAGGTATAGACTGAGCTGACCTCACTGGCAAAATCAAAAGCTCATTTTGCTCCAAACGTCTGCAAACTACTTGCTTTTAATTAATCTAATGCTTTATGTAATAAATTGATACCACATTAAATCTGAGAATTAATATAATTGCCATAAACACACTGTAGACTGGCAAGTTTGTCCAGCTGCTACAACTGTTGTACATGACAGCACTATATATATTTGTATCATGACATATTGTATTTACTCTTAGATTATAATAGCCATATCATATAAGGAATATTGTAGTATTATATCATATTTGGTATTACTGAAAGTCTGTTTTCAAGAACTGTTGCTGATTTAAGGGATAATGCCCAACGAGGTGTGCGTTGCATGGTTCTGGCCTCTGTGTCGTCCATTAATTCCTGATAATGGACACTTTGAAAGGCCTTATCCCATTTTTTCCATGGTCACTTACCGAAGAAAACAAATTAAGACCATTAATTTATATTTTCATATTTTTAAGTTTTTCACAAGCCATAACTGATTCCCTGATAACATCTGAAGGTTTGACTAATACCTGCATCTATTATTACCACCCCATAAGGATCCTAAACATTGATCACTACTCCAGTAAATGGGACGAACAACTTGGCAACGGGAGATATTTCTAATCCACACTGCTCATTGAAGCCTTTGGCTCAGCTATGAGCCAGAACGCTAACGTTATGTTAGCAAGATTTAATGTCAATAACCCCGCGTACAGTTGAAAAACTGTATAAATAAAACAGTATAATTTAACAGTATTTTTAACAGGACTATCTACCTGTCCAGCCATGTCATTGTCCCCAAAATAATATCAAACTTTTTACGAACAAACAAACCACGTGTAATGTCGGCTTGGCTGAATTTTTAGCTGCAATACCGTGAGTGGCCACTGGGCAATTTTGGAAGCAAAACTGAGTGGCGTTAAATTATCCAAGTCTAAATTAATACATTCATGTGTGGGCTGCTTGTTTTCTTCAAATGTATTTCTATTGTCGAGGTGTCGGCAGTCAGTGCATTAATTTAGAACGGTGAACAAACAGTTTGAGTTGAACTACTTAGAAGATGTCCTTTATCAGGAATTAACTGACACCCTGCAGCCAATCAGAATTGAATATTCACTCTGACCATGGTATAATGCTGTACAGTAGGGGAGATCGGGGATGGTTATAACCATAGACAGTATAAATAAAAATGGACGCAGTTTCCGTGACGTCACCCATAGGTTTCTGAAGAGCCGTTGTGAAGCCTCAGTTTGGTGGCTCTGATCGTCGCCATCTTGGCAGTGACTGACTCCGCCTAACTTCCACTAATCCAAAAATGGGCAAAGAGGTGGAGCGTGGGT
>JBBPCS010062675.1:0-45022 GCA_037974645.1 Hollardia meadi
CCCCATTCCTTCATCCCCCATCACCTTACCCCTCCACCCGCCTAACCCCTTTATCTATCCCCATATCCCCCATATTACAGGGCAGCACAGCAGCTCAATGATGAGCCTCACGGAAACACCTCCATCTTGTTTCTGTGTGGAGTTTGCATGTTCTCGCTGTGTCTGCGTGGGTTTTCCCCTGGTACTCAGGTTTCCTCCCACAATATAAAAATATGCTAAATGCTAAATGCTGATGCTAATGTAACGCTTTTAATCCTCAAAGGGCTTTAAATGGAAAAAAGAAAATAAAACAATGTCACAAAAAGAAAGTAAACTGAGTACAGCAACATACAATAAAGCAAACATTTAAAAAGTAGACATGAGTACAGGTTTGTTGTTAAATTAAACACGGATTGGTAACTCTCTTAAAAATGGTATAGTGTTGATGGCAGGCCTGTTGCTGGCCACTAAGGTGCCATAGGCATAATAGCATAATAAACTAAGTGTAACTGTAAACTGTAAATATAAATCAGCTAACAAGAAAAATAATAATAAGTCACACATCACTGGAGAAAAGTCAATAAAAGACAATATTATATTACACAACAGAACTATGAATCAGGCAATAAAGAAACCCACAAACAAAATTATTTAAAAGTTTTAATTATCAGTGTTGCTACTGATGTTAAAATAAATATAAATAATTACAAGTAAGAAAAACAGAACTGTAGAATCAATCACACAAAACAGAAGAAAAGATTCTCTGCAAAGACAGTATATGATACGAAAGAAGTACAGAACAGGCATTTTTCACTAGTTCATCATGTGACAGCACACACACGACCCAGGAGACAGGAGTTAACGTCCCATTTGAAACCAAACAACACTGATCTTTGATCACTGATCACTGAAGTGGTTTTGTGCCTAAACTTAAATAAATTTCACCAATGTTTTGTGCCTAAACTTCACCAAAGTAATGTAGACCTTGGGTGTCAGGATAAGGCGCGCCGGGTGCGAGCCTTGGCGCGTCGGCATTTTTAAACATGCCTGCAAGCATAGGTGTAAATTACGGGGGGGATAGAGGGGGTTATAACCCCCTCAATGATGAAAACCAGCCAGTTTAATGTTCCAAATTGCGAGTATGACTTTTTGTTAGTTTTTGTAATGTCTGTTCAGGACATGGTGGTTTATGTTAGTAATTGTCATTTGAATTTGAAGCTGCTTTTTATGTTTGTTTGTAGTTTGTCACCATAAGTGAAGTGGCTGTTGAAATTCTGGGGCCAGCTGTATTTTCATATGGAGTAAAGTTAACTTCTCGTTTGCGCATCCATTAAGGCATAACTTATTGAGAGCTGATGTATGCCTCTGATGTGATCGGCACTTACGGTCAGAGGAGAGTAATCAAACAACAGAGAAGTGGAATGATCATAAAGTTCAACACAAAAAAATTGTGCAACCAACAGAAAAGGTTGGTTGTGCCAGTGGGAAAGTTAGTCTAGAGCCCTCTGAGGTCTAAGAGTTAAAGTGCTGTGGCAAGCAAACACTGTTGAGCAGGTTAAAGGACATGTAAGTCTGAGCCATAATTCAGGGACCAGCTGAGCATAGACAGCAGGGACAGAGAAGGCTTTGATGGTTCAGATATCACCTGCACGGAGCCTGAACATCCTCATCCCAAGTTTATTGTTGTGCAGAATCGAACCAACTGTGTATTATTCTTTCAGCAAAGCTGGCTGAAGATATGTTCAGGAAGTCATAAATATCCATTTTACTAATACTAGAACAACAAACTGATATGTTAGAAATTTGGTCCTTTATTCAATGTAAATGGTTTTATGCTATTCAACTGCACTAGTTGGGATATGTAAAGCATGTTGTTTAGTATGTCTCTTCCCATTCAAATTAATGCGAAACAGCCATTTGAAAGCCTATTTGCCAAAAAAATCTCCTGGGGTGCATGTTCTTGGATCCCTCTACATGGGTGGAGATCTCAACCCCCCCAATGTTCAACCCAAACTTCCGCCCTTGCACAATATGACACAAAATATATTTATTAACATTTCACTGAAACCACATTCTTTTCTGAACCTTAACCAAAGTGCTTCTGTTGCGTACCTAACATCAAACTCATTGACCGCATTGACCCCAACCACCTCCCTGAGGCTCAGTGGTCAATAAACGCGGCGCTTTATTCAGTCAAAAACACAAAAATAATCCAGGCAGCGATTACGTTTGCTAACACACAGTTGCTAAAAACAATTTAGTATACAAGCGTAATTTCTAGGAGACGGGGTTGACACGACGGGTGTGGAAATATACTTTGATTTGTAGATATGGGTTAGGTATTTTTATAAAAAGTAACTTTTGGCCTGATTTCAGAATATAATGGGATCTCATGTGGGGCATTCAAGCAGAGGCAAGGCAAACAAGATATCATTACAAGAAAACTCAATGTGCTTTATGTGTTCGGCATCTTCAGAGTCCACCCACCCAAAGCACCCCCTCACACAAACACAAAGAGACACACGCACACACACACACACACAGCAAACGGCCTGAAAGATGTTCAAAGCAGCAGATGCACATGTAAACAGGTATGTTTCATACATAAGACCATGCTGCATATATTCATGTCTGTGGTTCAGAATTTAATATTAGCACTTGCGAATGCAGCAGTAGAATGAAATGTGCCTTGATTTTCTTGCATGCGCTATTTTAGGAGAAGACAATCCTTCACATTAAACTTACATCCATTATTTCCTCCCACCAGCAAAACAATGCTCGTCACCAGAGCGACCTTTTGAACAACTCTCACATACAAGGATATATCTGTGAAAAATGCTGCTCTCTCTCATCTGCTTAGCTTAACATTGAGGAATATCACTCAAGTCCAGTAATATTTATCATTACTGAGTGCTTCTTTCACATTATCTTAAGCACAGTTGTACATAACAGCCACAGGTTTTGAGCAAAGACTGAAAATATATTCCTGTGATACCGTGTGAAAAAAAATCCAACAGCTGTAAGACGGACAAGATGAAGGGAAGTGCATCTGGAAATCGATAGGCTGTAATATTATTGACCGCATGGGTCCTGACTCTAACCAACCTTCCAGTCAATGCAGTGTTTCTCTTCACTTTGAATGACATTCTGATGTGCTAATTAGGGAGCCGAGCTGCTTCTCTGCATGCACTTCCAGTTCAAAATAACGTTCAGCTACTTTACCACACGATAAACAAGACCCTTTTGAAGTTAACACCAAAGCAGGATTTTTCCATGGAAACACAATAATAGATAGAACCCTCCCCAGTTCCTCTGCCCGACACGTCAACAGACTTAATAAACCACAGCAAACCAAAAATATTAAACATGAATATATGGCTGGACAGATCTGGACTGTTATTATTGAGGACCTTCCTGGCAGCTTCAGCAGTGGCACGACACGTTTTCTTTAATATGTTGTTGTTTTGTCTTAAAGGAGTTAGTGGATGTTTTTGAAATATACATTTGTGGATGTTCAATTTTTAGGATATACTAGACACCTAGACAACTGGTGTCCGAAGGGAGAACAGCTCATACAGTTGTGCCATGTTACATGATTCATCTAAAGGTGGTTGAGAGGCTGTTAGTTTGTTCTGTAAGGATTTCATCATTCTTTCGTGATTATTACCACAACAATACTTCTTCTTTGTGTGCATTTGTTAAATTATTTAAGGATGTGCAACAGTTTCGCTGCGGATTTGCCCATGTTGAAGACAGAAGTTGTTATTATGCCTCTACGCAGATTTCAACTCATTATTGTGTGACTGAAAGTGCAGTGGCCTGTGAATTTGATGGGGTTTTTTTTGTGTGGGAATGGTTCAGAATTGTTTTATTGTTTATGTTTTTGTTTTTTTGTTGAATTCATAACTGTGTAGACTGACTGAGTCATCATTCATGGTCAACAGTGTTGGCACCACAGGGGTCATTGGAGAGCAATGTCTGCCCAAATTAGCTTTTGTCAAGACAGTCTTGGTAAGTTTTACTTTGTTTATGTCTCATTTGAATGAAGTAAGTTGAATAAGCTCGTTTCAGTATCAAGAGAGAAACTTGAATTCACAAGGTTAGTTAGGAAAATAGGAGTAAGAATATTTTCTTTCTTGACAGTTTGTTTTGTTAACTTATTAGACCAAAGTCCAAGATAGCTCGTGAAATTTAGCAAACTCGCCACTCTACTAAACTATCTACTACTAAATGGGTATCTGACTATTGCCTCCAGAGGTACAAAGTGGTATTACGAGAAAGGACGGGCCGGGGCTAGCTGGTTAGCATGCTAACCTCCCAAGATATCTCTGCAACTCAATACATAGACACCGTTTTATCTTCGGTTGATAATGTTAGTTAACTTTTTTAACTTTTTAAATTAAAATCATGGCCATATCGTAGAAATTGCTCCTTTAAATATGTATTATTTCACTCAGTAACCCATCCGCTATTAATCATGATGATAACATTTTTGACCTGGCCGTGGATAAAACTGAGATCTGCACATCACTAATTCTCAATAAAGGTATACCTCCTCGGGTCTGGCCAAACTCAAGTGCGATAACAGTAAACTGCCAAAAAAAAAAACAAGAAAAAAAACAAACAAACAGTCTGATCTATCACCATGTAAAAAAGTGTGCCCACCTGTGAAAACCCTGTGCTGATAATTGTCTGGCACCGGCACTGATAGTTGATTCTATATCCCAGATGGCAATAAAGCCTACAAAAGCATTGAACAGTGAGAAACCTAACAAGGACGTCAGCATACACCAAGAATATGATAAAAGCCTCTTATATCACTATGCTAATAAAGAACGATTTTTTTTTATGCCGAGGAGAAACTGGCTTGTCTCTTATCATGTTTCCCACATCTCGTCCTTGGCCCCCGTCACAGACAGTGTCAGCCTCCTCTCTACACGCAGGTGGGCACATCTCTGCCAGCCAATGGAGAAGCACCCCACAGATGGGAAAAGCAGCTCCTCTCAAAGTTCCCCGGGAGCATCCCTGGCACTTGTCCTTCTCAGTTTTATAACACTCTTCCTCTCCAAAAAGTGCTCCTCAGGGATAAATACGGACTGTGTAAATGAGTGACCTCTTGAAAGAATCCCACCATGGGCTTCTTGCCGCTCTCACGGCTCGATTCATTATTGTGCCCAGGAAGTGGACAAAGAGACTCTTGAGCACAGTGATGCTAGAGGTATGTATTCAAATTCATACAAAAACATTCACAAGCAGCGGGCTTCTTTTTGAATCTTTGGGACTGTGTGGTCGCTGAAGACTCATTCACAAGGAGACACACACACACACACACACACACTCAGTCATTTTCATGCTTTTTAAAAACATGCTGTTCTTTTGTCAAAGCGTCATGAACGTTACAGGAGAAGTTCTATATCATCCACTTCATTCCCAGAAAAGAAGCCCTGTGTTTAATGAGGGATTTAAATGATTTCTACATGGTAAGGTGGTGGACATCGTCAGTCCACTGTGTCTATGGTTGTGCTCTCCATTCATGCTGACATAAAGCATTTATCACTGCAGAGTCCTGGCAAATGTCTCCAAGGTTGGATGGTATTCTGACATTGCTATAGCAGACAGTAACAAGGGAATCACAGTCAAAGAGGCTGCCGCACTCAATTTATTCAAGCAATCAGTGTTTCCCATCTATCACTTACTATAAATCAAATACAAGTCCAAATTTCACAAAAAAAAACCCAAAAAACATGAGAATTAGATTTGGTTATGAAGTCTCTACATACATTTCAGCAAGTAACTAGAATGTATAAAGAAAGAGACTACCTGAAAGGATTCAAAGGTAGTTCAGAGGAGTACTTTTGGGAAATTAGTTGTGAAGATTGACACTACTCTTAAATCTGTCTGTTAATATCTATGGAATAGCTACAGCCCCGACACAGTTAGCCATTCCAGAACATTACACCTCATAACACCACACCTTGTTGTTTTTATCCCATGTATGGATTAAACAAACAAGATAAAACTTGTGGATTAGTGACCTTTAGAGGGGCTGATAAGCATTTGTTTTACCTGAACAAAGCTAGCCATTTCACTGTTTTTTTTCCAGTCTTCATGATGAGCTATGTTATCCATCTCCTGGCTGTAGCTTCATATTTGACAAACATGAGAGTATAATCCATTTTCTCATCCAACTCTCCTCAAGAAGCAAATCAGGATTTACCAAAATGTAGGGAACATAACATATGTTAAAAAAAAAAAAACTTTAAAAAAAAACCTTCGTATTTGAGTACAGTAAATTACAGTAAATTGGTGAATTCTTGTAGCACACTGCAGCTTAAAAAGATCACTAGAAAACATTTCACAAAAAATAATTATCATAAACGGCCTGAGTAATAACTAGTATTTCAGCATTGGTATGACCAAAGAACATAATAACTTTTACTTAATGTGAGTTTTAATGCCTTAGAGGTCTGGTATTGTACGTGTGCAGAAATAATAAGATTGTTTTATCAAACCCTGACACCCTAACCCTAAAAACACGTAGTCAAACAATCGCTACAAGTGAATAAGCATAAAATAAAGTTATCATTGAAGTGTCATTATCTGAAAGTAAATTAAGTCTCTGTGACTAAAGCATCAGATACGGTCACGCTGTTAATAAGAAATGTGTGTGTGCGCGTGTGCATGTGCGTGTGTGAACTAAAAATTAATGAAACGTGTAACCAAATTATATCTACACACTCACTAATGCCTAGTGCATCATGGTAATTATGGTGTGTGAGGGAAATCAGAATTAATTAATTATGCTTGGATGCATTGCCCCTGGCAACCTTTCATACATGTGTGAAAGGTCAGTTTTCTTTGCGAGGCGGAAATGAAGTCACTGACATTGTGACGGATGTCTGTGAATATTGATGCTTCAAACAGAATCATCCCAGGTGGATTCTTATTCCAGCCAGGCTCAGTCCTCTGGCTCAGTCAAAGTGAAGATACAAGGCATTTTCGGCTATCTGCAAAACACTGGAATATATTCATTGCAAAAAAAATCTTTATGTCCAATCTGAAGGTTGTTGTTCTTTTTTTTAAGTCTTCCTTTCTGCAAAATTTGCGCATTGCAGTTGGTTAAGTAAAATTGAGGAAATACCCCGGTTAAAGTTCTTCTCAATGAAAATAAAGCATGCTGCACATGAAATAAAGTGCACGTGGTATTTCGTGTTGGTTATGAACATTGATTGGATGTTAATTGTGAGATGAAGAATCATCCAATATGGACATAATTCAATGCTAAGATACTGAGCTGAGTCCCTGACTTAATATGTGCTGCTTGTAAAACTGATATCAGCATTTTATTCTTAATTTAATACCACATACATGAACACTGACATATGTGGAGATTTGCATAATGTGATTATGGAAGTATTGCAGTACTGCACATGTTGCAGTTATTGTAAATGCACACAAACACAACCAAAAGACTGAACTTGTGAGATGAAGGAGTTTGCTCTTTACCTGAATGGAAACGTCACTGTAGGATCCCCCAATGACCCCAGAGATGGCCAGTGGCACCTCATTTTGGATGGGCCTGGAGCCGTCTGGGCAGATGAAGCCTGGGTCGTGCACCTTGGTGAGGGAGGCCCTGACGAAATCTAGAGACTGCTCCAGAGCGTACATGTCCTTCGAGCAGGTGTCCAGGATGTGGGCCCCCAGCTGAAGTCCGGGAAGAATGCGATCGCTGGAATTAATCTCGTCAAGTGCCAGCAGCATGGCTTCCAGTCTCTGGATCCCTCTCTCCTCATTGATCTTACCGCAGTCCTCCGTCCCGTCACCTTTGTGGTGCACCGGAAACAGGCCTCCGATCACCAAGTCCCCATCCAAAATGATCTCATGTTTGGCCGCCGGTGGCAATCTGGAGATGCTCGGCAGGACTCCTAGTATCAGCAGCTCCAGCACGAGCAAGTGGAGTGGCCAATAATGGGCAGAATTGGCCAACGACCTAGGGCAGAGCACTGAGCTCAGCATGGCAGGATCGTGGTGTCAGGGTTCAGCTGGTTGAAGTGGAGAGGATCACAGGTTCACAGGGTCTGGAGATGGATCACTTTCAAGTCTTCTCTCAGTAGGTGCAGCATTTCTGATATTTCCTGAGTGAATGAAAGGAAAAACTAATTACCCATTTAATAAAGCATGAATATCTATCTATCTATCTATCTATCTATCTATCTATCTATCTATCTATCTATTTTTCGCCAGTTACACCTACAACTGCTTCATGCCTTGTATTGTATGTAAGTCTGCTCGTCGACTTTTGCCCGGCCTTCTTTTTTTTGTTTTTCTATGGCCTAATGTGATCTATAGAAATGTTACAGATAAATAATGCTATTACTGGACAGTCTGAACCCGAGACTGTTTCATCAGGAGGCTGAGATCTGGCTAACTCGAGTCTTATGAGTTACTTTCTGCAGTGTAACATAAGTAGAGATTATTTCAACCAGGCTCTCTCTGGGATTCCAGTGTGAAATATAATCAGTGCAGTTTTATCTGAGAGACAAACTCAAGTCGAGTTACTTGAGTTACTGCTGCCGAGTGACCACATCAAACATTTATAGTTATTTAAGGCACCTCTCAAGTGAAGTGTAATTTCCTTACAACAGAGATATCTCGTAGATAGGGGTTCTCTCAATTGCTGGGGTTGCCATGGAAACATGGTGGGTAAAAAAAAAAAGGTTTGGACTGCAGGGAAGTGGGCAGTGAGACACGTATGCTAATATGGATTCCTATAATGAGGAGGTTGCAGGTTTCCGTCACACCAGGAGTTGTTATGATGTCTGATTAGGGAGGTGGGCTGGTTCAATCACAGCACTCTCAGAGAGAGAGAGGGGGAACCAATCGTGCCTGTTTCAAACACGGTCATTCATCAAACTCACACACACACACACACACACAATACACAAAAGTATTATATATATATGTGTGTGTGTTTCTTTTATTAACAGTGTGAATGTATCTGATGCTGAAGTTCTACAAACAGATTGAGAGAAGCAGTCTTTACATTGAATTTGAATATAGGCCTACAGTCTTTTCAGGAGTACTATCAGCATATCTTTAACACAGAATATATCAGCAGTATTAGTCACTTTATTTAAAAGCCAGAGGGACCCACAGATGACACAGGGAATTGTCTGTGTCTGTTTTGGATTTTTTTTTTCCCAAATCCAAGTTCAGATATGAGAGGAGTCACGCTGAATTAGTGACATTTCCTATTCTGTCACACAGTGTTGTAACTGGCATCGTAACATTACATAGAAACTTGTCACTTGCAGCCTCAAATGTTTTATCAGTATTATTATCATGTCATTTTATTCTATCTGCGTATCCTCTTTCCTCTGCTCAACCAACGCCCCCCACAGAGGGGAATGCAGGGGTAGGTTACAAAAACACCACTCCTGCAGCTACACCCACATGAATTCATCTGGTGTGTGTGTGTGTGTGTGTGTGTGTGTGTGTGTGTGTGTGTGTGTGTGTGTGTGTGTGTGCGTGCGTGCGTGCGTGTGTGTTTGAAGACATTTGAAGAATTTCCTGTGACATCTCAGAGCAACAAACAACAGAGAAAACAAGGAGGAAAAGGTGTAATGAGTGCTGAATTTTCCCCCAGATAAATATTACATCGGGTTGTGGGTGGGAAACCATGTGGTCCGCTAGCCTCTATCTGGCGGAGAGGATTACACGTCGTAATGTGTGAAGTCATAATGTAAATTCTGTCTGAGAACTGTTGTGTGTACAGGACAGTAGGTGCAGGCATTTTTTTTTAAAATTATTATTATTATTGCTAAGCCACATTTGGCCTATTATTAGAACCAAGGTGAGAAAGTAAATTGAAGAGTTGAAGAGTCCAATTGCTCCTCTGTGCTGTCTGTTGGAGCAGATGAGGGCTTTCTGGTGGCAAAGACTAGGTCACACTGTGAATTAATGGTGCAATAAGGAGCAGCCAATTAGGCAGGCCTATATGCAAACTAGGGCAAAGTGAGGCTGGGGGTCCCGAGGAGCCTCTCAAAACCTTTAAGAAGCGCAAAGAAACGCTGAAGAGTCTCAAGTGGGCATGGAATACAGCTATCAAAACCATATTTTCCAACTGCTATTTGAAACAATTAACAACAGTATTATCAGCTTGCATGAGCATTAAATCTCCGCCTCTGATGGGTTTTAAAGTAGCTCCTATTGGGCTTCGATCACATAATTGATGTAGACACGGCTGTTACACTCAGCAGCTGAGAGAGTCACTCGCTCCCCAGATGTCTGCGCACAATATTCCCTCTGAAAGGCGAGTTCAAAAAGAAAAGGCGTGTGCTTTACGTGGCTTTGAACCATCAGCTATTGCATTACAGCACCCGCAGGACAGAGAGGATTTTTTTTTTTCATATAGCATAAAGATGCTTTCAAAGCGCCATTCCTTATTGTCTTATCCATATGTAGCTAATGTGTAATGTATGACTCACTGCAGAGGTGCTGTCGGAAGTGATGGTGATTGGCACGTACAATCCTACTAAGTGTATGCATCTATGGAGAAGTACAATGTGAAGGACTAACTACCACTTTGTTGTTGTTGAAAAAAAATCCACTAAAATCATGCAAAATAAATTATTTTAGTTTTTTTATATTGTAAACTTATAATAATGTTATTATTGATAATTTAATAACATCCCCTCAGGCATTTAGACTTAGACAGGTAAGTAAGAAAAGCCTAAACACAGCTTGAGATTTAATTGAAATAATGATTTCCAATGACCAACATGGGCAATAATAATGTATTTGTAGCAAAACTCAACATAAATGTCTCCAGTAAATGTCCTTTCTGTGAAAGCACGCATTGTTTATCAGAATGTAAAAGGCTCGAACCTTTGTTTGAACTCTTACAGGTTTTATTCAGGAGGTTTGACTGTGAATGGTCCATTACCACATTTATCTTTTGTGCTGGGTACAGCAACAATAATGCAAAGAAATGGCAACTACTGAATTTTGTGATGGGGGAGGCAAAGTTTTCCGTATATAAAGAAAAGAAAAAAAACAGGATAGAAAATGTTTCTTGTCATGAATCAGTTCCTCTCTTTGTGACGTTGGTGAAACCCAGAGTTTGGGTGGATTTCAGATATGGCCATGAACAGTCTCAATGATTTTATAACAATGTGGTGCTATGATAAAATGATCTGCTCTGTCATGGATGCTACATTATTTTTTAGTCCTGTCTTTGTATGCAATGTTGTGTTGTGTTTAAAAAGAAAGTCATTATATTGGCGCTTTTACTGTAATAAAGTTGTTGTTTTTTTAAAATCATTATTATGACAAAATCCTCAAGATGGATATTGAACAAAGTGTCGTTCTTTTCCCCCCCAAGTAAAATCCAAGTTCTAAATATATACACTATTCCTAGAAAAACTGAGCTTTCAGTCAAAAAACAGGAGACCTGAATCAGTTAACATTATGACCTTTCATGATCCTCTAAAGGGCTGCAACTAGCTGTTCAAAGCAAAAGACCTTTATTTACAGCTAATGAAAGAAAAGAAGAAAAAAAACCTGCTGCCACCTCAACTCCACTAATGATTCCCATCATTATATCTAGTGGGGACACAGTTTATCCCCCCACCTGGACTTTGCAGATGAAGGAATTAGGAATAGCTCTCTGGTGGCTGGTGGCCAGCTGAGTGTGAATTTGAACATAGATCAAATGCATCATTTCATCAAAATAGCACTGCAGGGAAAACTAGCTGTCAGCCTGTTTGGCTCTCAAAAACAACTGATTATTTTGTTGTTGCTAATAATATCTCAACTGCATATTTATTCTCAAGAAAACTTAAGAGGCTGAGAGGCAACGGTGAGACTCTCAACAACAGGTTGTTTATTGACTGCTGACCACCATGGTGTCCCCATCCAAATAATAACAAGATAATAATAATCATGGAGATTCATGGATAGTAATCTATAGCAAATCTATCGCTGCCATCCTCTCACGTTTGAGAGAAATCCCTCACATCCGGTCTGGTCCACTGACAACAATTTGAATGCATGTAATCATGGATTTGTCCAGCGCAGAATCCTTTTTTAAATGTTTTTGCACCGAGCAAACTGAACCCAATTATATTCACAGTAGGGTGCCAGCACATTGTTTAGGGCGCTGTCTGAAAACAAGAGCTCTGAGTGATTCGAGAAGAGAAAGTGCGATCCAGGCTATACAAATTTGAGTCGAGACTAAACTTTACATAATATACAACATAACATTATGTTGGATGATCTAATGATGAAGTGGAAATGAAATCAAGTTTACAGATAAAGAGACGTGTTGGGGGGAAATTGTGCTCTTGTATCGACTGTTCATAACAATGGATTTAGCATTAGTTAAATTGAGATAGTGGATCAAATCGTGTAAGGCTAAAAGCGCAAAAGCACGTCGGACAGAAAAAACGCAGAGTAGGGTAATGGCCATGCCATGAAGAGCCCTACTGTGTTAAAAATCAAAGTTACTAGTTGCTCATTCCTTACCTGGTTGTAACACTGGATGTATTTTGCCGGATATATCTGCAGGTCGCCCGTGCGACAATACGTGAAGAGCTTCATGAGACGAGCGGAGTCCAGATGTTGGCCACTTTGAGCATGTTTGCCAGGCAGCGGCTCGGATCTGTCCTTGGTTCTGAACTGCTGCTCACACAACTCCTGTGGGTGCTCCCCAACTTGTGCCCGCCAGCCCCCCGTGTGCACGAGCCTAAAGGATGGAGCAGCACGACCGCACAATAACGCTCACATGTCCACCGGCATCGACGGGAACGGTGCTCGGAGGATTCTCTGTTCACTGTTACTGCCAGCTAGACCGAGAGGCGGGTTATTCTACACTCGGTTGTAATTACGCGTTCTTGCGTTGTAGCCGTGTCTCATCGGAAAGTGAACCAGATCAACTTCAAAACAAGAGCTGCTGAGAAATGCTGCCGCCCGATCACACGCACACGCACACGCAGCAGCTCCACAGCTACAATGAGCGCAACGGGTCGACGTGCTCACCTTTCAGAGCCCTGACTGCGCTTTACGGGGAGTTACAGCACCGAAACATCAGGAGCGAGTCAAAAACAATTAAATATAGACCTATCTTACATACAATTAACGTGCTGTTTAGTATGCAGGAGTGAATTATAAAAACAATGACTAAAGTGCATTAACTTCTCAGTGACTCATCCAAATGCATTCCCCGTGGAACTGAACTGAGCTTGAATTGTGTCAATCTAAACCCCACCGCCAAAAGAAAGAAAAGAAAATCAGTAAAGATCTTTCCAGATAGTCTTTGCAAGGTGCCACATCTCTCCAGCTAAATTTAGACTGATGAGAAAAGAGAAATGAGCATCAACATTTCTTTTTTGTTTCCATGAAGGCTGGCCGGCTCCTCATTCACCTCCATCTCATTAAAACTGAATCACACTCCAGATGAGTGGCATTGCACTTCACAAACTGAAGAGGCGTTTGCAAGGTTTGTTTTTCACTAGAAAGGCGTCACACACACGCACACACGCACAAAGTGAGTTTATAGGATAGAGGCATAAGCTCAAGGTTGCATCATTGCAATGCATCATTTGTCCTCATATGTTGTGTCATTTCAAATGAGTTAACATTAAAAAACAATAATACTGGTGCATTTGGAAATTGTTTTTGACATTCTCCACCCAAAACAAATCACCCTTTTGACTCATTTAAAAGTCAGCGGAGGAAAACTTCAAAGTCTGCCTGGTAATTAAGGTTACCGTCCTGTAGCAGAGCATTCTTCAGAGACACGTGCAATTTCAATTCATGCAATAAACTGTGCATGTTTTTCCCCCTCAACCAGACAAATATTACATCAGCAAAATTCCTGTTGCATAATTAGCGAGGAGTGAAAAGGTCTGCTGCACCCGTTTGGTTTCTGTGTACCCTGCTGCTGCACGAACAGCTACAATTAAAAATATTCAGTAAGCGACATTAGATTCATACAGTATGAATTCATGGCTCATACATTTGTGTCACCTTCATACGCACCTCCACCACACTCCTCTCACCCCACACACACACATCTCACCAGTCTCAAATGTTTCATTTCTGGACGAACAATAGCTACTTTGCAGTCAGTTGGGTTGGGAAGAGACTAACTTTTTCTGTGCACGGTGGCAATTAAAATGACGAGCTGGGTCCTGCTTGTTGCATAATTCCCTCAGCTGACACAAAGGGACCAATTTTCTCCTGAAATAGAATTGTAGTTTACGTTACAATAGTGGAGGGCATTTGGGCGGAATGCAGGGTTTAGATAGGAACATGCCAATTAATGTCGAGTGAAATAATAGAGGGCAGAAAACAACGCGTTATAGCCTGTGGTCAGTGTGCACCAGTCTGACTGATGCTCTCTTTGTGGTTTTCTGATAATTCTGTGTTAATCAGTGATGACAAAAAATGCGGCCCAATATCCACAATTTAGTTTCTCTCTGCAGTGTTTCTGTTCTTGTTGATATTCCCAATCATGGAAACATGGTTCCAACAAAAAACAATAACTTCACCAGTGTCAATCCCCCCCCCCCCCCAAAAAAAACAACAACAACAACAACAACAACATTTTATCACCTGCTCCTTATGATATGCACAGTTTTAGTTTGAGTTTAGAGTTAGGTTATGCATCTGCTGCCAAATATAATGGAAGTGAATGGATTTTTTGTGTGTGTGTGTATTTTGTGGATGGATTTGTTTGTGTGGTCAAAGCACTAACAAATTTACTTGAAAACAGTTATTCTGGAAAATCCACAGACCTCACTGTGAAAAGCTGGAAAGGAATTTTGCTGTTGAGGTTTTCCAATTCGTTAGCTTGAGCAGCACAAATGGTTCTTGTTTGCTTGAATCTGGGTGAACCGTCCCATTAAACAGACCTGTCACTCAGAGTTCATCCTTGCTTAAAGGATAATTATTTAATTACAACTTGCTTGGTATTTTATTTTCATACTTTTGACAATCAGATACAAGACTGTCAAGCCCAGAGTTCAGTCAGATAACTGAAACTATTTGGAGTAAAACAAAAAGTGGCTGCACTTTGGGACCACCACAACTATAACGTGTAGAGAAGTTTAAACCTGGAGTTTGGGGAACAGTTTTACCATTTGCCTTTGTTTTGACAGGAACAGTTCTCCTAAACTACATTAATAAGAAACAAGCTGTAATTAACCGTGATTACCATTTAAATACCCACAAACATTACAACAGCATCCCTGAGACACTGAGATCAATACTTAAGAGATGCAAGAGACCACCGCTCACTTCCTGTCTCACCAAACAAAACTGGGTAATTTTTGCAACCATCGGGACATTTTGCACCCATAAAAAATTGATATTTTTGACGAGATGTCAAGACATTTTCCTGCCATCTTTGTGGCAACAAAACCGTTTATTTCAAGCCAGAACATGATCTTTTGCTCATCCTAACCAAGTGTTTTTTTGTGCGTAATCACAGTGTCACAATATAAAATTGAAATGTAAATAAATGTAACATTGAAACATAAAGTTTTAACATATCCGTGGTTTGCAGAAATGTACAATGCCAACATTTATTCTGATGACTGGGTCGCTCGGCACACTACACTGCTCCCTTGGAGGTTTTATAATTACACACACAGAAAGCATCTCAGGGCTTCACTCTTATTTTTAAAGCTCATCCATCTCGTTTAACTTCATCCTCTGGGTATTTAACCCCATCTTTAGAGTGATCAGCATTTAGATTAGAAATGTAAACACCCACTATAGATCATCTTATTTGTGAAACATTTGCAAAAGCTCAGCATTCTGCCAATTAAGTCTCTGAGGCAATTCCAATTTGGAGTAAATTAATGAATGAGTGATGCTTGTTTTGTTTTTTTTTTCATGTTTCCACGTCCTGTGTGACATAAGAACGTAACGCTTTTTAAAAAATCCCCTAATGAAAAGTAAAGCAGCTTAATAGTTCCATGCAATATTATTTTCCTCAGAGATCAAAATTTTCTCAAAAATGCAAGTCAGACAAAAACCAACTGTGGTGAAAACCACACTAAACAGGAAGTAGGTTTATTGGGTTATCTGGATAACTTATGTGTAAAACTCCAAATCAGTCAATGTTCCAGGTTTCACTCAGTTATCCAGATAATATAGTAAACATTGATTGGATAAGCACCCAAGAGCCTCAGCGAGGGAAAACAGATGTGCTGTGAAGCTGGATGAAGTCTTGATTTTGTATTATTTATTCATGTTCTATGAGGAAAAATACATATATTTACAATGGCTGTAAAGATGAGTCCAGATTTTCTTTTTTTTTTTCTTTTTTTTACCAAGACTGGATTTAACTGTTACTGTAATCATTATTTAAGTCGGTGTATCTTTAGTTTAGATAAAATACCTTACAGGTTTTCATTGGACGGCTCAGTTGGGTAACCTTTGCAGAATGATTGCCAGTGACGACTACAGGAATGACTTATTTCTACAGGAATGACTTATTTCTCACCCAGAATATGTTGGGCTGTGGGCTCGAAACCGGAATATACAGTATGACCCCTCTCTCACCTGATTACACACATGCACATCCCTTTGAGCTTCCTGCAGCCTCCGAGAGCGCTCGGCTTGCCGAGAGGTGCTCAGTGTGATCTCTTGTTTGTTAGAAGATAAAGGATATGGATATGACTGGACATACATTACAGGCTGTGGGTCATCAGGTGGTCTTTCAGGCTGCAGCTGCAAAATTTTTATTTCAGAGGGAGAAGAGAGAAAATAACAAAAGAAGGGGGGAAAAAAAATCAAACAAACATAAATTAGCCTGTGCAAAGAGACAGCAGATGGGAGAATGTAAAGCGAAAGTAAAATACTTGAATCTGATCATATTATGATGGCTAAACAGAAAATGAAGGAGCTGGGAGTGGATGTGTGAGGATAATTTGAGGATGCTGGAGGCAAATACAAGGTAGAATCACAGAGCTTCGCTTTGAGTAATAGTGAAATGAATATTAATGGTCAGCCCACTTGCCCTGGCGTCTTTCTCTTTGACTGATCACGGCAGTGGGCTGCACACTCAACATAATCATGGCTTTAACCTCAGAGGTGGTCAGGACAAGTACTGGAAGAAGGTAATTATGTACTCGTTCACAACTTTCTCTTTGGAAATGAAGTCGAGTTTTACATCAAGACATGCTCACCACTAACAGCTCTATGCCAGTGCACAGCCTTGTATAAATACACAATGATTCTCACAAGGCGCACACATATTCAGTCAAAAACAAGTCATTGAAAAAAGTACAGATCACTTTGTGAGGCCTACGTGCTTCAAGTCATTTCAATGCCTTCCTTGAGTGAAATGAAGGCATTAGTAAACAAGTGAAGAAGTCTCTTTAAAATAAACCGAATTCCCCGCACGTTTGAATATCAATTCTCTCACAAACAAAGCTCTTCTCGTCAGAAATGCCGCTTGACCGTCAAACAACTTACTCATTCTGAAAACAGCCACTATATTTCAACGGAAGATATAAAATATGGATAGACGTTCAAGTAAAATGAGCGGGCTAACAAATACTCAGTTCAGTCATCTTGTATCATTTTGAAAAACATCATCGCTTCTGTGAAAATGTTTCAAATAAAAGCTCGGGGTACCTGAATCGGTTCCGTCAGTAAAATCTAGCAGATTTCATTCAATTTTTAAAACTATGCGACTAAAAGTGTATATTCCCTTATCATCAACAAATCCAATGAAACGACCAAAACTGACAGTGAATTGATAATTCTAACAAGCTTTTCCTGCGTAGCAAGGAACATAACATCACACCATCTAACATCACATGATATATTCATGACCTGTTTTCAAAGATTAATATCTTCTGTTGGAAAGAATGGGCCTTCAGGGTAGGGACGTTTGAAAAATTGAGAAACTGTCTTGGTCTTTTCATTGGATTTGTCCACAATAACAATAATAAATTATGCCTTATCCTTTAATATTTCCCGATTTCAATCAATATCAGTTGTTTATTCTCGCACCATCAGCTAATATGTCTCACTGAATGTTTACTCCTCTCCTCCAACGATACCCCACCACTCCTGAGTGGGACCCTCTGGGCTCTTCTGGTTGGAGTCTGCAGGAAGGTTTTCTTCTCTCTCTGCCTGTTGTCCATCAGTTTGATCCCAGTCCAGCTCTTCAAATGAGGTTTCCCCCGAGCTTCTCCCTCTGTGGTCTCCATTCCCTTGATCCTGGATAGGTGCAGAGTGGACCCAGGACACCGCCAGGGACGTCTCTCTGCTGTCTGACAGGAGAACCCCACTCCCTGAGCTGTATTCGCTGTTCGAGTCTGCACCTAGAGCAGTGATAAAACAAAAGGAGGGAATGGACAGATGGTGAGAGGACTTCTATAAACAAACACCACATGAGAAAAGCTAGTGTGCCCAAAAAGCCAGAGCTGGGATTCAACCAAAATCTGCATGATGGCATTAAAGCTGCACTGTGACTTTAGTCCAAAAATAACGGTTATTCTCTCTTCCATGAATTGCGCTCAATTTTACACCAACATTATCAATGATTTAGAGATTATATGTATGGACGGCAATGTATCTTCACATGAAATGTTGTATATGTATATAATGTTTTATATAATGTGACCAAATATGTTTTAGACAGATTGTTAAAATAGTCCAAGGCCATAAAACAAGACTATGCTAACATGCTCACAAATACAATGTTAACATGCTTATGTTTAGCTTTAATGTTCTACCTGTTCATGTAGCGTGTGCATCTTACAAACATTTTCTAATTAGCTCTAAACACTAAGTGCGGCTTTGGCTGTAAAGTTATGCAGATATTAATGTGCTGAAAAAGACATTTTGACCTGATCATGGCTGGATGAAAGTCAGGAGCTCACCAAACTTATTACAATTCATCCTGAGGGAGTCATGAATATCTGTACCGAATTCCATTTTATTCAATTTGATCCATCCAATAGTGGTAAAATATCTCACTCAAAAACCACAAATGTCAACCTCAAGGTGGCATTTGAAAAAAAAAGTCAGCAGATCACCTAATAGTCAGGGGGATTCACTGTATGGGAACCACGGATGTCTGTGCAGAAATTCATGGAAAACGCTGGACTGACCATCGTTTCCATCCGTACAGCCATGCTGTAGTGTGGTCGGTAACAAAGGCAGCGTTGAAATATAATCTACATCCTTTAGAAATGTTCGGTGACTCTCAGGTTTTCACTTGTAAGTTTTGATGCATAAATTATTTGTTTACTGGACTACATTTTAATCGTAAGCCAAACTCAAAAATACCAAACTGGAGGATACAAGAGAGATCACAGAAATCACGTTTCTTTAAAGTAGTGCAAGGCTGTGGTTTAATTTACCTGACAATTATTAGGCTAAACCTTGTTTATGTTGCTCATTGCTCCTGATTCTGTATCTCAATGTTAAATTTTCATACATCAAAAAGTACCGTTGCATTTTGCAACATTCACTTTGGTTTAAGGTGATTAATAAACAAGAAACCAGAAGGTCTTTATACATTTCAACTCCACATTCTGTATGTGGAAGCTGGGAAATACTTCCTGTGTCTGTCTTTTTTACCTAACTGGGCGTGTTGCTTGTCACACATTTTTCTGGTTGTTAATGAACTACGAGATGAGCAGCAACACCTTGTGCTGCAACTTGAAGTCAGAACTCAAAATAGGCACTGAAAAGGTAATTAAAAACTCCTGTAATCTAAAGGTCTTCTGCGCCTCAATTGAACAATTTCATATAAGCAGCCCCGACCACTTGACTCCTCAGTGTTTTTCACTTCGGTCCTTGCAGGTTAAACATCAAAGTGTGCCAGTCTGCTGACCTTTTGTCTTCTTGGGGCTGCGAGCGTTTCCACATAACACAAATCAATATTTTCTTACACAAGCCATCATTAAATGCAGATGTGACACTGATACACAGTGATGGTAAAAACGAACCTTTCGTCTGAAACGGTGGACAGAATCCAGGAGGAGGCTGATCGTCATGTTACAGATGATAAATTCATTAACTCATGAGGTTTGTTCAGTTCATTATAAGCCTCAGCATCAGTTGAGGAACGTATGACGTTTTAAGCAAAGATAGTATCATAATGTCAGGAGTGCTTTAAGTCACCAATTATAAATCAACAAATGTATTTTCTCTGAAAATCAATTTACAATTTCAGTCTGGGCATTCAGACTGAGCTGTGGCTGTAACCTAAACAAAGCCACACACAGATTTCAAGACATAAACTTGACAAAGGTGAAGAAAAAGACAACATATATAGCAGGAGTAGCTGCTGACTTTGCCAATAACTCTGTGTCAGGCTCTGGAGACACCGAACAGTGAAGCAAAACATTTCATTCCTCATTTAACTTCAAAGGTAAAAGCAGATCTGTACGGTCCAGAGACATGTTGAAAGTCGAACTTCTGAGCTCCAGTTAAGAGGGACGCCAACAATAAAAGCAAAATCCCAAAAAGAGGAAATGGTGTTACGTGGCAACGTGTAGCTGGAGGTCTGTTGGCGTTGCACTCAGCCAAAACATAAAAGACATGTTGTTGTGTTGCACATGCTCCAAATATGATTGTGGAAAAGATGAAAGAGAAAGATATCACAGTGGAAATCAAATGGTTCATGTTGACACAGAATATGGGACTGGGGCCAGAATGGAGCACACAAGGTTTCAACAAGAGGTCAACATTGAGAATTCAAACTAATTGCAAGTAAACTGAAGAGATTGAATGATAAATTACTTATTCCAGACAATTAACACTATGTATACAGGGGACTATGACAATTTTCACCTTGTGGAAGAAAAGCTGTACACATGCACATGCACAAGCGCTAAACACTCGGCCCTTTTACTATGTACAATATAGAGTGAACTCCTATTTGTCTTTATAAAAATGCATACAAAATTCTAATTGAAAAAAAAGAAGACCAAATTTGAATCGCCAAAAGCTCTCGCTGATTCATTTACTCCCACATCATGTGTGTGACTGATGGAGCCAAGAGAAAAATGAAATAAAGCATTAAAAATATGCGTACTGAGCTCGGAACGATCAACGAGTTTGGCCTCATGTTGGTTTTCCTCTGCTGGTTGAATGCCTAAAGCAAGTCACAAAATCTAATCAGTCAATTGGGGGTAGGGTGGGGTGGGGGGGGGGGGGGGGATCCCATTTTGGATTGATACACATGAGGTATGATATCTTCATTTTTTTTTTTTTAAGGCGAAAACTGTCTCTGATTAGAGGGGTTTAGTGGTGCCTTCAGGCGTCAGTCTCTAAATGCATCTGAGTGACACTTGATCTTTTACTGGAATGAGATGGAGAAAGGTGCTGCAGAGCTAACTCAAACGTACTTTACAGAAAGAAAATTGTATAGTACAGATCAACATAATGTGTAATGGGTGACAATCAGAGCCGTAGACTTAAGACCCGATACTTGGAATTTATTAAAACTTGAATCACAAAAGGTCGGACTCAATCTTTGACTGTTGTGAGATCAGTCAGGTCTTTTGACACACACTGTGAATGTCATTTTTTAGGCGTATAAATTAAAAGAAAACACAACTTTAAAGGAATAGTTTGTCACTTTGGGAAATGCTCTTATTTGCTTTCTTGTGGAGAGTTAGACAGAAAGGGCGATACCACTCTCATATACTATATTTTTTATGTATGACGCAAGAGCCTAGAGCGATTAGCTTAGCTTAGCATAAATATTGGAAGCAGGAAGAAACACGGAGTCTAACAATCTAATAAAGTCTAAATAATCTGCCTACCAGTTCCTTCAAAGTGAACATGTTATTATTATTATTATGTTATTATTATTAACATGTTATTATTAAAATGTCAATGGTCAAAATTCAGAGACCTAAAAGAGAAGGAGAAAGGGAGCGGCGTTAGCACGAACAAAGCAGTAAATCTGAGAAATAAAACATTATTTTCTGATGGCGGTTACTTTGAAAAGCACAAAAACAATCCTTATTGCCGGATTTTGTGTGAATTCAGCCGAAGCGCTGAACACTGTGTCTGTGGGTGTAATTCAGCCACACACCCAACTTGTTTAAACATACACAGCCTGCAGCTCACAGAAGGGCTTAAGAAAATAGCATTTTGACACTAAAACATGCGTATTTGGACCATCATTTGAAATCATAAAGAACACAATTCTGGAGCTATAGAATGAAAAGAAAACCTCAAAAACAACAAAAAAAAAATGCTGAACCTGCCCTGGTGACAAAGGTACTTGTAGTTCCCCTGAATGAATTATGTTAGAGAATGACTATGATTTCTCAGCTGCTGTCTGACAGAGTGAGGAGCCATGTGTGAGGAGGATGGGGGCAGATCCAGTCACTGAGACGGGGTCGGTATGGGGAAGGTAAGGGGTTGTGGATGGGTAGGTTGGGGTCGGTGGACCAAAGAAGCCTCTGGTGTCCCGAATGCTCCACTGATCTGACGGAGCTGATCCTAGTGTGACAGGAGCGTTGCTACCTGTCACATTATCATTCACAGTCATGGACTTAAATGTCATTCCCACTCTGCACCTGTGACACATAAAAAAAGCACTGGATTTATCAATGCCACTCAGTTTCACTCCATCCTTGTAGCAAAGGCAGGACTTTTGAGGAGTGGTTCTTTCTCATGTAGTTGTTACGTTTGCGCTTGTGGATGGAAGATGAACAGAGATATGGCACTGAGAGGGCCTCAACAAAACCAGACAAACACAAATAAGAGTGACAAGTAATTCATTTTTGTAACAAGTGTTGTATCGCTGTGTAATTGTGTGCCTTTTTTCAAGTATTTCAGAGCCAAATCAGTAATTTTACTTTAAAAGGAGAAATGAAAATCCAAACATATTCAAATTACAATGTTTTAAAACAGAGAAAAAGTTCTGAAAAGCTGGAACCAGGGAATGTTTGACATTTTGGCTTGATAAATGAGCTAAAAAAAATAATTGATTATTAAAATAATGTCAAACAAATTCATCTAATAATTGCTTTAGGTCCAATCATGTATTTATAAATAAACCATTCACTACTGTGGAGGACCACAACTGCCAAAATAAAAAAATAAATAAATAAATTACCCAATAAATTAATTAATATGCCATTAAATGCACCAAAAATAATATTAAAAATAAATGTAGGGATTAATAAATGTATAAGATGTGACATAAATTGGTATCTGTATTGATCTGTATTTATTTACCTTTGTATTAATTCCTCTATTTATATAGGTTTTTTCAATTAATCTTACATTTCATTTATTAATGTACTAATTTTAAAATTTTGTTATTTATTTCTGTATAATTTCCCCTTTATATTCTTTACCCTATTTATTTTCCCACACTTATTTATTTCTGTATTTCTTATTACATTTCTTGATGTTTTTCTGTTTCCTTACGCAATTGACGGGGCTGTCATTCAAGTGTGTCATGGGGTCAGTTTATAGATCAACTGTACACTGTGGCCTCTGTCACAAAGCTGCAATGAAGCTGTTATCACCAAATAGTTTAATGTTGACTCATGATCAGACCCGCTTTCATCTTGCTTCATTCAGTACCGACTCTTGAAAACACTCCTTCACAAGCTTTTATGTCTCGTGGGGATTAATTAGTGTCAAGTGGAATTGAGTTAAAGTGCTTGTGCATCTTTTACATTAAAGGCAAGTTGTTGTTTTTTCCCATATGGTGTCCGTGAAGCTGTGGACAACCCCTTGGTGAGTGGCAGCACACTTCCACCAGAGGCTGTTGTGTCTGGGCTTTTCATTAACACCTAAGAAGGTGTCAATCACAGTTTGCTTAAGCGGGGCTGCTCATAAACATAACAGCAGTAGAGATGAGGTCCAAATCCCCTGGGTCCCAGCCCAAGAAGCGACTACTGTACCACAGCTGAATGCTGAAAAATAGCTGCCTGTAGGGAACTGAGTAATATCTAAACTTTCTTTGAATAAATTGCCATAAATATTTCTGCATACAATTTCATGGTTTGTCTAATTTAACTTGTCTGAAATGTGTCTTATAGAATAGAATAGTGCATGTGGACATATATCTGCAGTATAACTGTGAACTAAAGTGGGCTGTTTTGAGGCCCAAAACTCCCGGGCTGAAAATGAGCCCCACTCTGGCCCTGCACTGTACACCTGCTCAGCTCTGCAGACACAAACAGTTAATAAGCAGCTAAAGAGCCAGATGTTTTGCTCAGGATTTGGTGGAGACCAAACACTGAGCTGTAAAGCCAAAAACATGACTCAGTCAGTGCTTATGTTGCTGTCATCACAGACTCTGTATGTATACATTTCAATTAGTAGTCTCACTTGTACTGCAGTCTCACCACATAAATTAGTTTTAGTTTAAATAATGATTCTGAAACCTGACAAAAGAATTTCTGTAGTTTCTATAAATATATGAATCATAACTTTTTTAATGCTTTTAAATACTGCTTTGAGGTTTCTGATCATTGTCACATTTTTTTTTAAAGTGATGCTTTTTAAATATGTTTATATGGATGGATCATCGATTGACGGATCAACCACGTTATGTAAGGTGACGTGACGTCCATTTTGCAGCAACAACAACTGGCAAGCCTGTTGTCCCGTGGGCTTTGAATCCCACTACGTTTACCTGTAAGTACAAAAAAATATGTTTTACCATGCTGTACAGCATGAAGTACATGTACCTGAGCCATCTGAGTCACTGTGCAATTCCTCTTGTTCTAACAGCCTCCTTTCTACCCGCCGGACTTCAGGCACATAGAAATCTCCCTGCCGAGCCAAGGGGGCCATGAAGTGGATCTGACCCTCTCTGTAGATCTCAAGGAACGGGTGTGCACACAGCCTCCTTTCCTGTCGGTCATAATATACAACAACAATAAGATTAACATACGTGTTCCCTTTAAAGTTTAGATAGTAGTCAGCAGTAATTTGAGTGCACAATTCAGGTAAATAAAAAAAAAATCTACCTGTTGACACAAACTGTTGATTCAAAAGTATGTCCATGAACTGTGTGGCAAAATTGTTGCTGCTAATTTAAATCTGGCGCAAGGTGCAAACTCACCAATGCCAATGTAAAAAATTAGTTCCATCAGCACTTATTACCCGTTGAAAATTTGCTCTTGTGTTTGAACCCACGCATACGTGTACTTGTAATGAACACAGGAAACACCACAGCAGAATACAAGCACAGACACGCCAGTTATCCCACGAGTCTGCATCCAGTCAATTATGAGTGAAAATAACATGTGAAAACCTCACTGCTCCACCTCTGAACTAACACGAACCTCTTTCACACGCCTTCACACCTCACATGCAGTGCATCCAAGACCCCGACAATCTGTCTTTATGAATCCACACTTCCTCCAGAAGCCTCACATGACAGAGACCACTCCACCTCTTCAGGCTCATTAACCTTTCATACACCACGTTTTGTTATTCCGCTCATGCACAGCCAATGCCTGGTACTTTCACCCTTTTGGCATATGCTTAATGTCGAGCAATACTAGCAAACACATTGCAGCTACAGTGCAGTATCTTACGTTCAATTATTTCAAGATGATTTGCTTTAATTAGCTAGAATAGCTTTCATTGCCACTTGACCATGTACTGATGCTGAAGTGTAGATTCGTCGCCGTTTTATGCAATTTAGCAATTAAATACACTACATGTTTATTATCAGATGACACAGAGATCACAGCATTTAGTGAAGTAAAAAAAATGAAAATAAAAACGTGGTATGTTATAAAGACCTCTGTATACACAACTTGCTCTCTTCCTGCATCTACAAACCCTGTGTTTCAAGACTGACTTGAACTATATTACCGTAAGTACCATAAATTATTTCTTACACCATTGTCAAATTCATGACATCTCTCCAAGAGTTAAAACTGTTCAGATTATTAGCGTTTCTTGACAGATCCTGGGAGTGAGAGTCCCCCTTGTGCCCCTTTCTGACGTTCCAGTTTCAAGCAAAGTGGAAGCGGTGACAGGCAGGTTACCGTTACAACAAGAATGTCACATGCATTGGATCTGATAATCAGGCTCTTAGGCTGAACAGATACACATAAGATAGAATCTTTACAGAAGACAGACGACGCCTTTTCAAACTCCAGCTCATCATCTCTCTCACCATCCGTTTCTGAGCCCAATTATGACAGCAGTGACGTTTCCTCTTGTGCTGTCTGCAGGAAAAACATTGTTAGTTTCAGTGATTTCAGCGACATCAATTATTGGTGCATTTCTCCTTCAGAAACATCTATGTTTCCTCACTGGCTTGATGACGTGCCCGCATGCATGCAGATAGACACACAAAAAGCTTTATTTTTTGCATTTCAGACACTAAAAATAAAGAAAGTGATAATGAAGAAGAGTGCAGTCTCGCTGTTGGTACGATAGCTTTATAAAGTGGTTCAGCGTTCATATTTCACTGGTAAATTCGGATTTATAAGGATGATGTTTTGCTTTGATTTACAGAATACAATGGATGCAAAAGATTTTTGATTTGGCTAGTCGTGCTAAAAGTTACACAACAGAGGATTGGAGAGAAGCTCACAAATACAGCACTGCAGACAAGATGGACAAAATAAGAGTAGACTCAACAGCCTAATGGCACACTTAAAAGACCGGAGCACAAAAGCATTATATGCCAAGGGTGGGTTTAAAAGCACTGCATTTACCCCTAGAACACAATAATAGAAACTAAAAATGAATATTAAGTAGCAAACGAAGAGAAGGGCCACCATATCTCTTTCTGAATAGCTTCTGTCCTTGTTTTACTTCTTTCATACAAATCCTGGACTCTTTGCAGAGGGACAGTACAGTCAATTAAGGGATGAAGAAAGTGGACATCTGTTTGCTTGACAACGACTCCTGTAAAGAATTAGTGGCATTTAGATCTGATGATTTGTAAGGCCTCAGGAGATGTCCAATTTTATACCAACATTCATAAAAAAAAAATAATTTTTGGATTTGCTTCGCACTGGGTTTCCTGGCTTAGGTCTAATGACATTGGGACATTATTATGTACATTGTGAAAACTCATGCGGAAATTATGTTTACAATGGAAATGAGGGTACATCAGGTTTTGCAAAATGGTCCCAGAGACCTCAGCAAATGTGTGAATGTGCAGAGCGATAATGGGACCTAATGGGTCCTTCAAGATGGTAAAAGACCGTTCAGGTGACTTAAATATAAGCCCTTTGGCCTGCCCCATCATAAAAATCTGCTCTGTGATGCTTTTTTTTTTTTTTTAAATAAGGTATTGTTACAAAATCTTACAGTTAAACTCTTCTCTTACATTTATCAAGGTTTTTTTGATGGATGTTTGTTTTTGATTTTGGGACTGATGCACCTTTGATTCTAGGTTTCTTGACACTGACACACTTCATTCTACGATTAAATAAACCATTCTTGTTTGAATCAGGTTTCTGCTCAATGCTGAATCAATCATCCTGCCTTTGTCACTTATTTCATAGTTTTCCACATGTTCTTTCGATTATTTAGTTTGCCAAACCATCTAACAACTACTAAAAATGAATCTCATCTTGTTCAAAACAGAAGGCAGAAGCTGCATTAGCATTGCATTTAAGTTTCCAACATTCTTTTCATTAATGAGAGGTAGAACTGCCCTTTGGCAAAAGGTGAAGGGGTGAGTACGTCTGACTTTTCCAGACAAACAATGGTGGTCGGACAAGTGAGTGAAGAATAAAGTCCTATAAATAGAGTCCTAAATGCTAATTCATTCTGGAGAGACTAATATTCAGTGAGAGGGTTTGCTCTCCCTGCGTGTGCTCTAAACAAACAGTTTTTATTGCTTCGTGAGTTGCAAGTTAATATAACAAGGGTACTCTTTTTAAAATAAGTGACTTTAATTGAGTTAAATTATTAACAAAGACATGATCAATGTATATTGTTTTGCATTCAACAGCCATAACTTGATAGCTGCAGCTGTTTAGTGCCTAAAGTCATTGTTCCTGTATATATATATTTTAGTATTTTATTTCCATGGACAGTACACGATGAACTTTTAGCTAATAGTATGGCCTGAATCGGACTCCGATATCTTACCTCAGCTATAAAGAAAGGCAGATAAAACATGTGCTCGTGCAGCAGCAGCAGAAAGGACCAGGACCAGTGAAGCCAGAAGCATCACACAATGTGCATTTGTACATAATGTACATACAGTATTTGTGTAACATAAGTGATGTATAGAGCTGAAAGATTAGTTCATTAATTGATGATTTAAGACATTTTTAAAGCAAAAATGCCAAGCATAGAACATAGATCCAGCTTCTTAATTGCAAGGATTTGATGATTATTCTTATCTTATGTGCTAGCAAACTGAAGATCTTTTGATTTTGGACTGTTGGTCAGAGAAATTGTGATTATATAGGAAGGGTGATTTTTCTACTATTTTCTGACATTTTATACACCAAAAATTTAATCGAGAAAAGAAGATCCTAAATTGCAGCCTGACAGCGTTTTTACTGCATACAATGATGTAGAGTGCTTATAAATTGAATACTTATAAGTTATAATTATCATACAATATTGTCTTGACATGACATCATGGCATACAAACTGAAAAAAAAACCTCCTCCCACATAGATATAATGCTTTAGGAACTTATTAACTGAAATCAAAGACTTCAATCATAACTGCATTTAAGACCTTTGAAGACCCTTAATTTTAAATTATCTTTTTTATTGTGAGGCCTGAGGACACCTTTATCGTTTGTGTACCCACACATGGAGCCTGTACCTATTACTTACAGTCACTGCCGGGTGAGTGAAACAACAGTCTAACCCAGTGAGCCTCACTGTACGCTGAGGTCAGTTTCTCTGTGTCCTATAAACAGAAGACCTGGGACAGAGGTCAGGCAAATAATCAGACCAGCAATGGAATCAGTGAGACAAACTGTGTGCAGTAGGCTTTTTTAATTGGGTAGGGGGTTGTGGATAGTACACTTATTGATTTTTATTTGATTGTCTCCATACTGCAGTATCAGGGTCTCTGGAGCCCAACAGAACAGTTGAGGCACAGTCCAGGGTAACAGGGCTATAGTAAGGTCATTTTTTTTCTTCCTTCACAGCACAGGAATGAAAACATTGTTTGGAACAATAGATATTGGTTATATTGTTTGTCCCTTGTAAGAAAACATTATTACATTGTAGCATTATTAAGGGAATAGACATGGGAAATTACAACAGAATATGACCTCACCTTACTTTGATTAAATCGTTTTAAAATTAGAAAAAAAATGTGAAAAAACACACAAGACAGATATATCCAGTTTTGCTGTTTTCAAGACTTGATTTGATCACCAATATGTTTCAAAATGAAGTCCCAATATGGAAGACAGTAGTAACCCACCCCCGTTTGTTCTCGGAAGCATCTCTAGGAGTAGATGCTGTCCTTCACAAGCTTTTCAACCCCTTATCAGCCTTTGCCAAAGCTGTGTCACAGGGAACAGTTGAAAGGTACCCAGTAACTAGGAAGCCTAGTTAATGGGTTTTATTAAAAGTTTAATTATTGAACTAATTCACATGTCAGAGTTGTTTAAACCTTGTTATTATAGTGCTTTGTTATACTGCAACATTGTGAAGGAAAATCTCTCTGCACCATAAACAAATGGATGAAATTAGTTTTGGAGTGTGAGGAAATCATGCACGTACTGTAGGTGTGCACACACAGTGCTTCATCATCTCGCAAACATTTTCTCATGCTAGCTGTGTGGGACCACTTTGTAGGTCCTGAGGGAACTGGTGAAAGATACATGAAGAGCATGTGCTGGTGTCCCACCCCAGTACAACACAACTCTACACTTACGCTTGATGGGTTACTTTTTCCTGGAAAGTCACCAGTTCTTCATATAACACCGCACATAAATTAGAATTCTACAAAACTTTGTATTTTATTCAAAGGTTTGGGTCGTGCACTGGTCACACTATGGGCCAGATACTTACATGCACATAAGCAGAATCCTGATAAAAACAGAAATGAAGTTTCTTTAAAGATCTTACACAACATGAAGTTTACTTTACTTCTTTGACAGTCTGGATGTGTGATAGCCTTGGAAACAACTTGCCAATAAATCAATCAAATTATTTCATTGTTCTGGAGGGCTCTTTGTATCTACAATTCTAATCAAAATCCAATTTAAGACATGATTTGATGCCGTTTGCTAAGAAACGAGTAGTCTAGGTCTGCATTGGTATTTGCTTCCTGTAATTCTTTGATTGTTGATTGTATTGTAGATTGCTGAAGAATAATATCTCTAGATATTACCACACAAGACACTTACAAGAGAATAAGCCAGCAGCTTAAAACCAATGCGTACAGTGCATATGATTTCCTATAATCATGATTATTACAAACTATAGTCAATGTATGTTCTCATGTACAAGAGTATAATATTTAAACTTTATGTCAATGACAAAACAAATATGCATTTTCACCATTCTTTTTCTTTCTTTTTTCCAGGTTTTCCTTTTAAGAATTTATTTTTTATGTGATAAATTGG
Organism: Hollardia meadi; assembly: GCA_037974645.1. NCBI lineage: Eukaryota > Metazoa > Chordata > Actinopteri > Tetraodontiformes > Triacanthodidae > Hollardia > Hollardia meadi. Next base: position 30,518 of record JBBPCS010062675.1, read on the forward strand.
GAGTCAAAAAAGAGAAAATTTCTCTTTTTTGTGGATGTGAAAGTGTTGGTGGATGAGACGGCCCCAAACAGCTCTCTGCCACGAAGAAGAAATATGTTACCAGTGCAAACGGCAGCACAAATATAGTGAATACATTTGGGCATCAGAGGACTGATTCCAACAAGGCAAATACTGCTGGACCTGTAAAAGCTGAAAAACCAAAGTCGAGCCTGAAACAAATAAAGCCTGCTCTGTGCACAGGCTACCAGTGGTCGTCATGTAGAGGAGCCACTAACTCCCAACACGCAAAGAAATAACACATTGCTTTTCCCAGGTGGCGCTTGATGAATCACATCCACTCCTTCGTCTGGTGGCTAGAAACACCCATTAGTGCAAATCATATCAATCTTAAGACCAAACTACCCTGACAACCCGATTAGACTGATCTCCCAAGCACAATTCACACACTAAACAATACCTTAGATGATCACAAAGCAAGGTTTTTGAAGAATCATCATCAATGGGAAAAATCAGCACAATGTCAGACCCTGTATGTAAATCAATCTATCAATTTATCTGTTGATTATTTTAGTGTAGATCAAAATAAGTTTATTAAAAGCAGTAAAGTAAAAAAAAAATAATAATGTCCAACTCTTTCTTTCTCTCTTTCACTTTTCATCTTCAGCTTTCTTGACCACCAGTCAAAAGCCAAAAGATGGGAAACTTACAAAGGCATGAAACAGAGAAAAGCAGAAGGATCCAGATAAGAATCACATCTCGAGTGCAACAGACAGTTAGTCTGTCAAACAAAAACATGTAGTTGCCACAGAAGCCTGCCCTTTTACAGCTGATGGTGATAACAACTTCACTGCCGTGCTAACCAGGCACCACACACGGTGTGCAGCAGCAGGGTGGGTGCAGGAAATGCTGGTCATGTAAAATCACAAAGTTACTGTACATGTACGTAATGGAGGAAGTAGTAAAGTATCATCTCATTGGAATTTTTGTTGAGATAAATTTAAACTTTCATCATTTTGAAATATCTTTGAGGTTCGTGTGCCAAATGTGTTGCAAGGATGTACTCAAAACTCACCATTTTAGCCATATGTGTAATTAACAATAAGCCTAATTTATTCTCAGGTGGGCTTCAGCTGCAACGTTGAGGTATCTGTTGTAAAGTTAAGAACCCAGAAGGGCATTGCACCTCCTGCCTTAGAGAGAAAGAGTCAGACGAGATGAAACAAAGACAGTGAAAAATTCTTGGAGAAAAGAGATCTGCTCCCCACAGGGAGATACAAGGTAAAAACAGAGCCGACAAACGATCAGTCTGAGATGGATACAAACAGCAACCTCTGCTGCAGCAATGGCCACTTGTCTCTTGAGGAGAGAGGCAAAAGGAAAAGAACACCATCATGTCAGTAGTAAAGAGGAGAGCTGATGGAACAAAGTGGCAGATAAATGCTCCCAACCGTTGCACTGGTTCAAATAATCTACAATCACTGTCGTTTTTGGATATATTAATTGACCATTTCCTGGTGAGTGAGGAAAAAATGGCAGCTTTAAACCCACCACTCAAGCTATTTCTATTCAACCAGCAACATAACAAAACGTAACACAAATACACCAGTGACACAACAAGACCCCAACGTGAACCAAAGAAGCAACAAAACACCTTATAATAGATATATAAGGCCCTACAGTATCTCAATTGATCTGAACACAATGCAAAGTTTGATATTTGCAACCAATGAGTGAAAGCAGTGGGTAAAGTAGAAGTTATACTTACAAAGTAATGTAAATTGCTGATGATAATAAAAGGAATGACAAGTTTAATTTGCCTGTGTGGCTTCTTTTCCTGATCAGAAGATTCTATTCTACCCATGTCCCCATGTTAATGTGAATATTAAGACACATTAATCCAGGGTATGTCTAGAAAGTCTGGCATCTGATATTGCTATGACTTAGCAAGACAATGTCCCTCACAGTTTATTCTTGTTACAAGTGTCTGATTTGCCTTCATTGTCTTGTCAGGGAACCTTTAAGTACCACGCCATTCAGTAAAAATTTATTTTTGTTTCTATTGTAGTGTTTTGCCTCTTTTAGCAAAATCTTCACAAATGGACCCTGAAATAAATCCCAAGAAAACCGCAGCCTATATTTTCTAAAGGTAGATATACATATTTTATACTATATTGATTATTAAATGACTTTTGCATTTGGAAAGTGGTAGAACTCTTTGAGTTTTCTTTTCTCTCCGAAAACCAGCTAATATGTACTGCTGCTGGAGGTTGAGCGAGTTTGTTTTACTTGACCTCTAAAGACAAGCAAAAATAGCCAGAGATAATGTAAGACCTGTATATAAGACAGCCTTAGTAAGCTGCCAGTATTCACTCTGCAAAAAGTGCTAAGTGAAATACAAGAGTATAGATTTGTCTTCGTTTTCACCCCAGTTGTCATTTCAGCGTCTTTCATGTCGTATTTGCGAAATGCAGTTTTGACTTTAGATTGCAGCCCATATGCTTCAATGAATATGAAAAAGACATATGCAGCAGATTTCTCTTTGTTGAAATTGTAGGAAATAGAACAGAGAAATAACACCCATCAAAGCTTGAGTATTCAATCAAGCTTTCCAGGCTTGAACCAAGACATATTTTGGTGCTGAATGCTGCAGGGACGCGACCAACTTATGGCTGCAGTAAGTTAAAAAAGACTTCAAAGGTAACATTCACCTGATGGTTGATAATGACAGCAGTCTATCAGTGGCTGCAGGGCACAGACACAGCCTCTCTCTTACAGATAACACGGCCATGAGACCATGCCTTCTATCATATCCCAAAGGACACCGCAGTTTCTCTGAGCATATAGAGAAAAACAGGAATTGGAAAAATGGAATCAAACCATCGCCAAAACTTTCATTGCCAAAGAGTACACTAGTGACTAGAATTGCCCTCTTATAACATTATGATGTTATGAGAGGTGGTTCCTCTTCTCGCTCGGTACAAATCTGATTCCAAGGCTTTAAAAGACGCAATGTGTAAAACTGGTGGAGTTTTGGTTTCAGGCTTTTAGTTGCTTCAATGTGAGAATCGAGGGCCGTTGCTAGGTCAGCACTAACACTCACGTAACATGTAATTCATTGGACAGCACATTTGACCGCTTCCTGTAGCCTGCGTGTTAATGACAGTAATTGGTAAAATTATGGAGCACACCACTCCATCAGAGGCATACGACCCTTCACTCCCTCGCAATTTACTTTCCCTCCAGTTCCTTCTCTTTACTTCTCTAACCATATCCAATAAAGTCCTCATATTACTGCTGTATTTATTCTCTTCTGGTTTTATTTTAAATGTCAAAAAACCTACAATAGTGATTCCTTAACATGCTGCAGTCTTTTCAGAAATGTTCGAAGAGTCCTACTGGTTCACAAAGAAGAGGGGATAATGGAACATAGTATCTCTACAGTGATGTGAAAAAAAAGGGGCTGAGGGCATAATGAGTAACAGTAGTCGCCGACAGTATGAACAATCTAGGTGTCACTCAAGCAACAACACTCTTAACACAGACTTATTCAGCCCTGACAAATGAACACAGACTGTTTGAAAGTCACTGAGCTGAATAAAGCAGTTAAGTCCTAAGCCTATTTTTATCTTTCCCATTTTCTTTAGGCAGCTCGCTGAGGTCCCAAACCTCTGCACCTTGGTTAGGTGCCCCCACCCTGTTGTCGTTCTCATACATGAATGGTTCAAAATTGCCTCTTGGATTGCTTTTCAGAAAATCCCTCAAGAGGACACTGGAGCAAATTCATTTAATTTGCATGTCTATCTCAACAAAGGACACGACAAAATTGTTGGTCTATTGTGGCCGACATGAAGGAATGAGGGTATGTGTGTGATTTTTTTTCCATCTATATAGCAGAGCCGCATCACAGATATACAAACTGAGCAGGTATTGGAGAGTTTTATGAGTATATAGTGCACTATAGTACGCTATTAAGACTATATATTACATCTGTATGCAGGTTGAATTTTTGTATGTGAATGCAAGATATACATTTCTATTTTTATTTCAACCATTTTTCCATATACTTGAAAAAACTGAAAATGTTTATGGTGTGATCCTGAGGGATTTGGGTTATTGGAGTTCTACTCCTGCAACCACTTATATGACATGCGTGCTTTCGTATCTCATTTTGAGGGAGGTAAGTGAAGAGACTGCAGCCACAATAATTCAGTAGTTCAGTCCTTTTCCTTACATGTTTTACTGTACCAGCATTGCAAACTACAGGACAAAGCAGTGAGCAAATTTAACAATACACAATCACAGATTAATAATATCAAAATAGGCAGCATACAGTACATCTTCTAAGCATTTGCTCGATCCTCACATCCTGAGTGATTGATAAGATGGCCTCTGGCACAAAACAATTTGTCCCATATCTAAAAAATAACTACCGTTCTTAAACTGTAATCAGACCCCACTGCCTGAGCTTGATTCGGAGCGACACTGCAACAGAAGATAAAGTTTAAATTGGATCAATCATATGTAGATGTGACATTTAACACCAACAGTGGATTCCCAGTTGCTGAAGAATGAAAGTCATGTTTGAACATTTGAAGAGCCTCCTGTGGGAAGAACCAGCAGGGTCGTGATTCAACATACTTGATAAGAGACGCCCATTGATTTTGTACATTAGCATAATAAATTGGTATAAAATAAAAGTCACATATCAGAGATATTGGTTTCATTACATTTGATAACTATGCAATTTAATCATCATCTGAAGAAATAAGACCTGCTGACTGAAAGCCTGCGGTCTTAACAAAGGTACTAAAAATGTAAGCGTTGCTTCATCTTGTGAGATGGATCTTACTGATTTCTAAGAAATTATGATATTTTGGATAAATCATAATTCACAGAGCATGAAACAAAAATTAATAAAATGAGTAAGTTCTACTACTAAGTGGTGTCTTCAATGTGGTACCATATTTTTTATCCGAAGTGACCAAACTGGGCCTAAAGAGTGAAAATAGTCAATCATCTTCATTATGACCGTCATCATTATCAGCTGTAATTAGAGACAGCAGAGTTTCTCAGTAAAGATGTCCAATATAATATTTATTATTGCACTGGCCTTTGAATCATTATACTAATTATATTATTAATATCAATAGTTGAGTAGTATCTTTCATTTAAATTTTAATTTACACTGTCGTCCAGAAGAACATCAGTGAGTTCAAATTAAGAAAGAAATTGGGCAGTAAAAGAAAGATGCCGCAGCAGGTGGCAACAAAGAGGTTTTTGACGGAATGTCATCAGTGTCATGACTTACAACTGAAACAGACAAGAGAAATATGAACAACTTCTGAATACTTGAATACAACTCAAACAGTGCATGAAAAGAATCCTGAGGGGCTTTGAATTTCATCTCTTTCTAAAGTTTTAAACCACCAGAATAACAATTAAACCAGGCAGCATTTGACACTGCCTCCATTACTTTGTCCAGCACATAAACCCCACAACCTTTTCTGACCTTTTCTGAATGTACGTCACCGTTAGCTAGAAGTCTGCATGTTTAACAGGCCCTGCGGAGTAGCATCTGTGCACTGCTTTGCATCACTCTCATGTAGACGACACTAATAACAGCTGTGAGAGGCAGCACCTTATGCTCCAAAAAATGAGCCTTCATTTTCTATTGTGCTGCGGAAGACTTTATGATCACTTTGCCGTGTGTCAGTTGCTAAAACGGGCCATTTCTAAGGAACAATGGAATACTTGCTTTATATTCAGACCAAAACCTCTGTGCTGGCAAGAAACTTCAGTGCCCTCGAGCGAACAAATGTTCCATCGTCTGCCTTTCACAAACCTTTAGATCTCTGTGAATGTCAGCAATATCATCCTCCCACCCCAGTCCCCAATCCATTCTGAAGGCCTGGCCACTGTGCTCGAATCAAATCTCAAGGTGTCTGCGATGTAGCCCGTCATTGAAAAGCCAAAGCACTGAAGAAAAACACTGGGGCCAATCGATGGTCTGTGTAGGCAAATATCAGGCCCGACCATGGGGCAGCAACTCAAAGTGTCGGACAGAAATCATTCTGCCTTGACAAGCCCGGCATGCTAAATGCTGATGAGCTTGTTTGAAAAGGTCTCACCACTTGGGATATTCAAAGTATCAGCCACCAACAGAATACTTTATTCACGAAAAGAAACCCATCTAGAACTGTTTGTGCTGTTAGGCTGCTTCTACTATACTGCTAAACTATTTATTATCATGTCAATGTTGCTTGAATCATTTAAAGTCCTTTCTCTTCACTCTCTTGAAAAGAGACTCTTTTCAACAATTTTATTTTAACCGACTCTTCAACTGGGACATCAGCAGTAGCAAAGATGCGTCAGTTTTCACTCAAACATGAACTCTTCTTAGTCCTTCAACATTACCCAACACTTAAGCTTACATTCATGCTTACATTTCAACTTTCACTGACACTTGAACTACTTTCATTGTTTCAAATTCAAATTCAATTAACTGATACTTCAGTGGACACTTCAGCTCCTTCAGCTGCTTCAAGTTTAGCTTTTACTCCCACACAAAGATGTTTCAAGGACTCCAAAGACTCAACCTGTTAAGACATTTTAACTGGTTCAAATGTCTGTTAAGGTAATGAATGTGGTTGTGTTAAAATACTCTTAACATTTAACTGTTTTTGTCCATTTGATGGCTGGGAAATGCCAAGATTTGACTGCCAATATATTTTAGTTGTCACATATTGAATGTCGATATGTGAATGTATTCAGTAATATTGTTAGGATTCAATTCTCAGCCTTCAAAGGGCAATTCTGTGCAGGTTATCTGTGTGGAGGTCCATTCAAGATGTAATGAAAGAGAATGAATCTCCAGGAGGTAGCACGGTATTGTAAATTGCAAAACATATTGAATTGAATAACTGGCTTTTCCCGACAAAATTGACTCAAGTGTTGGTCCTACAAGGTGGGATTTGAAGGGATAACGGCATCCCTGCTGAGATGATAATTAAGATCACATAGCTGCATTTAAATAAAGTGCATGGTTGTGTTAAAATAAAATACGACCGTGAAATATCACTTTGCGTGTCAGGACTCCGGCTGTGATTCCTGGTGTTTCTTGTGTTTTCCCTCTCTCCCGGTATCTCCCTCCTCCCCTATGTCTCGACGTGGGTGCGGCATTCCCGCCACTGAGCACCTTTGCAATCACCTCACCTGCAATAATCATCTTATCAACTGCTGCTTAATAGCCCTGTTCTCTCCACCATTCAATTGTTCCGCCTGCCACAAGTGGTATTACTCTCTTCCACTACCAACCACAGACAGTCTCAAGTCCTCCTGCATCCACGAACCCATTCCCCTTTTATTAAATCCCTTAAATCTGCCTCTGGGTCCGCTTCTAGACTAACAACTGCAAACTCCACCTACAATGAACATCTGTCCATCTTGAGTGACACTCAAAGATGCATTTTACATTTTAAATAAAAGGAATTTCCTGGACTCCTAAACAGAACCACATGATTTGGGGTCAAACATCTCGCTGGGTTTGTCATTATGGCTGAAATATGTTGTCTAGTAGCGGAAATCCCAGGCCCATGGACTCTAAAATATTTTTTCCTTGGTCCAAGGTATATCTATACATTGAATTAAATTAAAATACACACTCACATATTTTGCCCTCTAAGTCTGCCTTCTTCCAGAACGGGTCAATATGGACAAGAATGTTTATGACTAGGATTTTTTTTTCAGTCGTTGCACATCAATTATGGCTGGAGGGGAAATAATGGATGAGTACAGAAAACCACCCACATGAGACATTATAGGCTGACCCACTGGCTACTGCAACTAACACATTTACTGTATGCGCTCAGTTTAGAGAGTTTATTTAGTAAACATCTAGCTAAAACTAAGGTGGTCAAATACAACAGCCTGCAGCAAATTCTTTCTTCAAGTTTACAAAGTTCAGTTTTGTTGAAGAGAGGAGTGGAATGAACTTTTCGGCCACGTTTTTGTTGCTGTTGAATTTTATTGCATTATACTGAGAGGTCTTTCGAATACACCTCTCTAAAACAATGTTTCAACAACATTGTAATTTTCATTGAAGTACGACTTATTTTAGGACTATTATATTATATTATATTATATTGAGCTACACAACTATAACTAACTACAACCAGTAAGCGTTAAGACAAGACAGTAAGTTACACGTATCAACAAAGATCAGAAGATTTAATATTGCTCGTGAAGGAAACTGATATCCGGTGTGATGACTGTGTAAGCTGACCTTTCAGACAGGATAAGTGCCACTGGAGCGGAGCCAGATTTAAACAGCGTCCAAGCAGATGGTCGAGCCAGCCAGACAGGACACACTCACACATTCCTCCAGCAGAAGCAGAGTGATTGAGACAACCTGTGGTGTTGCCACCTGTTTTAGCGCGCTGCATAATTAAACCACGTCCACGAAACTCTATGCCCGTCACACTGACTCACTTTCCCAGCATCCCTCGGGCAGCACTCAGTGAGATAATTCATCATGAAGTGCCAAAAGGCTAAAATAGTTTCCTCTCTTTCTTCTCCTTTGTCTTCCAAGTTTACTCTACATCTCCACATCTCCTTTTCTGCCACAAATCTCTTCCTGCTGTACACACCTACCAACCCTGCAGGGGATCCTGCAAAGAAGGCGAGAGGAAGTGTCAAGGAAAGATTTGACATGCTCCGTTTAAAAAAAAAAGTTTTTATCACATTTAACTTTGTGCTGCCTAAAACACACAGTATGACTCAGATGTGCATGTGACGATCATAGGGTTAGATATTGATCATTTACTTGCTACCGTTTGACGTGTGCCCACCTTAGAGTTAGCAATGATTCATTTTATCACACGCACATTTCCATTCCTGTTTTCCTACCACTAAAATAAGCACACTGGCAGTGGCTTTCAATGGTTATTTATTGCACCTAGCTTCATTTTCAATATGAAATATCATTCATAAATAATAATACATGGTGGATAGTCATGAACTGAGTCAAAATAGAAAACACTAAGAGCCCACCATCTGTATCTGTAAGCTGCGTTCTATAATGTTTTTAATGGCACTTGTGTGCTGACTCAATGTGCAGCAGAGACATTTGTGAGAACACAGAGGCCCATGGGACAAGAATGTGATGGACTCACGGCCGATGATGCTGGGTGTGTGAAAATACAGTCTGCTTACCTGTGATGCACAGGGATTAATTCTTCTTACCATACATTTAGATTACGAAGGCAATGACAAAACATGCACAAACGGGCTTAAACACACACATGTATAGAAAACAACTGCACATGCAGAGATAATAGTTATGCTTAATTAAGTATACTTTGTATCCTATTTTATGGTTATCATTAGTCTCATAATATATTTTCCTGCATGGAGCATTTTAATTTCGTGTAATTGGTTATTTTAAAAAAATATATGTTTAGGATTATATGTAGCAACATGAAATTCAAGTGATTGTGATTGGTAGAAAAAGAACAAACGGTAATAGTACCTTGATGTAGCGCTCTAGCCGTGGATAAACTCTTCTTACTCCCAGAAGGACAGAGAAAAGCGTCCTGTGGGGGTACGAGGTAGTGACCACGTGTGTGACTTCGGGAAAGGAAAAGACATTAAAGCCCGATGTCTCATAGCGCTTAAGAAGCTCCTCATCGGCCTTGTTTTCTCCCTCGCTCAGAATACTGCCGATAGCATACCGGCATTGTGGCCCCAGCACCTACAAAGCATCAGATAAGCAAATTAGTAAACATTGATAAAAGAGAGGTAGGGAACCAAACTTGGCATTTTTAAGGGTACAAGGGTTGCAAGGGTATAAGATTTTCACAGTGCGATAACCACCTCAGAAAATATCACAGTTTCCCAGTATCACTGTATAGAGTCAACCGTGAAGCTGGTATTCCACTGCAACCCTAAAGAGCACCAACCGAATTATGTAAGAACTACCGAGTATTCGTTCACATTAAATCAATCAGTGCCAAATATTCGGTACCTGAGAGCACATATGGGTGAGAGAATAACTTTAGAGTTTAAAGAGAAAGAAAGGAAGCAAGACTATATCACCCCTGAAGCTTGTTCAAGCAGCAGTGCCAAAAGCAGTCACAAATGGTGTAACCAACACTTTTTGTAATCTGAAATGCAAAGATGGCCAGGGCAACACATCTAACCTGAGGAAACACCTGGTCAAACACAAAATACCTCGAAAGAATGTAGTGAACTGAAGAATGCACTGTGTTTGAGTAGCCACACTTAACGTTGGCCAGCACTGAAGAAGTTGAACACTCCATGGAGGATGAAACTTTAAGTGAGGCATCAACATTTTCATCTGCATCTTCAGATAAAAGCCAGTGGGACAAGTTGTTGGAGATAACTGGGCTTTTTTCACTCAGCCACATGGCTGACAGGCTGGACGATGTGGAGACAGGTTTGGGTGGAGAGAGGGAGCTAGCGAGGGGGTTTTATTTTGTGTGTTGTGTAAAATGTTCCAAATTAATAACATAATGTTCTCAATAAATAACAATGTTTTAAATTGAGAAGGTTGTTTAATGAAATTACATTTTCATTATTATAGAGAGAGAGAGAGAGAGAGAGAGTAAAGTACAGAAAATAGTTACCGATACTGAATTCCAGGTACCAGCACCGGTAATGGGTAAAATGGAAACAGTAACCAACCCAAGAGAGAGCATATAAACAAAATAGACTGCTCTAGTTTAAATGGATCAGATAAAAAAGTAGGCTGGGGAACAGATCAAATATTAAAAGATATATAGAAAATGCCAACTCTCAGTAGTCTTACCAGCATTTGACCTTTCCCTTTTTTCCTCAATTCAGTGGTTCCAAATTACTTAATTATTTAGAGCCTCCAATATGAAAACAGCGGCGCTGACAGACAGATTAATGCTCTCAAGTAGAAAATCTAGCTATCAACATTTCCAAAGTACGTCACTGAGGACCGATTAGTCATCAACACTATAGGGTGTGAAATAAGGCCCAAAAAAAAGCATAAAAACAACGTGATGTTAGAAAAAAAAAATCTCCTCTCTGATGTCAGCCAGGTGCCAAATTGAAAGAGAAACTATGTTCATCAGTCTGAGCTCTAATTGGAGCATTTGCCAGCAAAGCAATTATTGCTCCTTCCTCCATTCAGGGAGACACTCTTTACAAATAAATATTCCTGGGACATCCAAGACTGTTTCCCACTGTGCTGAGCTCAGCACAACTGAACGCTTGTGTAATAAATAAGCTGGAATGGTCCAATTTGTTGATAAACCCATCAACGCTATGCTTCAAGCACAGCCAATGTATCTGAGAAGTTCTATTTTCTCCTCTATTCCTCAACATGCACGGCCAGTCATGTATAGAAGTGGGATGTGCAACGTGTATTGCAAAATTATAGTTACATTTTCACACGACCACACATTCGAAATTTCAAACACCGAAATACTGCAAGAAGTGAGAGATCGCCATACATTTCTGACCTATTATCCTATTCAGAGTATTATTATAAATATCATCAACTTAAATCTAAAGTAGAATGATATAATTTTGTGAATCTTAATCGGATTCTTACATTGCATGCATTGTTTTCTCTTGCCATTTCATTTATTTTAATGCAGCTCTGTAAAAACACGTTACGTTTTTGGATGCCTTTTATCTCCAATTTGTTGGCATGCTTGTCAAGCATAAAGCAACTAACATACACACAAGTCCTGGTTGTACACATTGCACATTTATTGATGACCATGCCTTGTTTGTCCAGTAAATCTGGTAGATAACATAATGCTTTGGATGCTCAGGGGAGATTATGAGATGAGATGGCAGATTCAATTATCATTTTAAGACTCAAAGAAAAAGAGATGTACTCCAACAAATGCCCACAATCCCTATATAAACATCTACTCAAAACTCCAAATTAATAGTGACTCTCACTACATTGAATAGAAGAGTCAGGTTTTAGTGACCAAACAAAAAAATAACATGTCAAACACGTTGTTAAATTCAAAACAAATTGATTTTAAAAATCCAGTTAATAGCTTGACTGATCTTCTTGTAAGAACCACAAGTATATTTGGAAAACTTTACACATGGGGATATTTTTTGATACTTTGGACGTTTTGGGGGCTCACAGTGGGACGTCTGAGCCAAGCCGATTTATTAATCATCGCAGGACTCCATGTGGAGAGTCCAAAACAAAGAACCACACGCCTCTGTCCACAATCTTTGTTTTGCCTCTCTACACTCACCAAGACACAAGTGTGTCGTCTTTTGATGTTTCTTTAATACACTGACAGCTCATCTGAAGCTAAAAGTGTCCGAAATTCTACTGAAGGAACCGTCTCCGTGTCTCTGTTATACATCGTCTGGGTTGACTCAAGGCAACAGGGTAGAAAAGACAAACTATCTTCACCAGCATACAAAGTATTTTCCACTCAGATTCAGTGAGCCTTGCATTTTAAATGTTTTACTATGACTTTCTGAAAGGGCAAGTACCAGAGAGATTTTCTACCATTTCATCATTCACTGATGCACATTTCCTGACCTGCCACCTCCCACATGCCTGCAGCTTTCATCATATCGTGACCCAAACATGGGTCATTGAAGACGGGCTGGCAGATATGTCCTTTCCCCACCATTCCACTTCACTGTCATCCTGCTTTTCATTTAGACAATCTCCATCTCAAGGACTGCAAACCGTGACCCCAAACCTACTCGGAATATGAGAGTTTAAAAGAGAACTACATGGCCCACCCGTTACCTCCCCCTGGCATTTCTCAAAGCTGGACGCAGAGCAGGAGTGGAAGAGGCGAGCTGCAGAGTCGAGGTGACGTGGACACACTGGGTCAGAAACACCCTGCATGGCTTTGAAACTGTGAAGAGGCTGGTGGAGGAGATGGGTTTAGTGGGTGGGGCCCAGAATATGTTAGCCGTTTGAAGGAGCAGCGAGAGCTGCTCCAGCCCTATATCCATGGCAACCATCTCTGGACCAACTTTATTCCTTGTAAAGGTCTTTTGTTTCTCCGGAGAAAGTGAATAAAGGAGGTAAAAGTGAGAAAACCAAGAACAGAGAATGAGACAAGCATTGCTGACACTTATCCTCTGTCAGCTGCACTTTTGAAAATCTTTCTCACTGCAAATATCAATGGACAGTGTCTCACTATTTAGACACCAAATAACAGTCCTCCCACTCTCCCCAGAGAGTACTCTCTCCTGATGGCTCCTGATGCTGGAACTGAATGGCATCCTGAGGCTCGGATGCTAATGAGCTGAGATCATTACGCCAATTATTTTAACTTGGATCAGGACTTGGCTGTGACTGCGCAGAGGAACTAGGACCCACTGCTAGCCTAATTGCTGGCTTGGGAACAAGAGGATGAGCATAACAAAAGGGTTTTGAAGCAGAGCTGGGAAGACTCCACCACAGAACTCAGGTCACATTCCATCAGGTTGTCGTGCATCAGGCTATGGCTGGTTTGAACTGTGCCACTTACAGGAAGTCAATACTGTGGAAAGCCGGTTCTGAAAATCGGCATATGTCAGAGATAGAGAATTGTTGCGAATATTAGAGTTGAGTGAAAGAGGTAATATCACAGCATAGTTGAGTCAATACCTCAATACTGATAGTTTGATGAGGTTTGGTTCTGTTGCAGCTTCAGTATATATCCTTCTTAAGTATGGTTATGTAACACAGGAAGAAAGAATCAGTAATAATGGCCAGGCAAGAAACTGAATCATCATCTTACTCAGTTTGTCCTACATGTACACGTATACACACTCAGTTGAAAGTCATAATAATAAAAAAAAATAAAATAAAAAAAAAAGTCATAATGTTTTTTCTACATTTTATTATACGGACAGGTGTTTCTATTATTTTGTCCACTCCATTGATATCAATGACTAAATAGCAGAAACACCTCTCTGCAAAATAATTTGATAATATTTTGATTAACCAGTTCATTTATCCTTTAAAATGTCCAAACCTCAGAGATATTCGGTTTACAATGAGATAAAATCAGCAAATCTTTACATTTGAGAGGCTGAAAACAGAGAGGCAATTTAGCTTAAAGGATTAAAGTTTTGTTGCAAATAGACAATCAGGCCGCAAAAAGCGTGTTGAGAAAAAAAGACGCAAATTAACTGCTAAAGATTTGAGAAGAATCAAAGGTGAAGCTACCAGGAACCCATTATCCTCCAGTGCCGTCATATTCCAGAACTGCAACCTACCTGGAGTGTCCAGAAGTACAAGGTGTTCAGTGCTCAGAGACATGACCAAGGTAAGGAAGGCTGAAATCCGACCACCATTAAACAAGACACATAAGTTGAAACGTCAAGACTGGGCCAAGAAATATCTGAAGACAGATTTTTCAAAGGTTTTATGGACTGATGAGATGAGAGTGACTCTTGACGGACCAGATGGATGGGCCCGTGGCTGGATCAGTAACGGGCACAGAGCTCCACTTCGAATCAGACGCCAGCAAG